>JAOANR010000001.1:12824182-12933176 GCA_030278955.1 Hygrophila difformis
CCTTGATGACAGCCTTTTGTGACTGTCATTTGCGTCCAATTTAGTGTCTTGATGATGATCTTTTGCTCTTAATTCCATTGATTTTTGATGAATAATCATAAAGGATTAGGAAAGATGGAAGAAGAATTAAGATTGCAAAGAAGTTGGAAAATACATGAAAAATGGCTTGAAATTCTGAGTTTTCGTTGTAAGTCTCGCACGCAGTGTTTCTATTGAACTGATCCACGCTTCGTCATGCAGAAGGAAGTTAAGCTGGAAAACAGCAAGAAGTGGAAAGGACATAGCGAGGAAAGAAAAGGAATGGTGCGAGGGCTTGTTTCCTAAATCAGGAAGAGATTTAAGGAAAATGTGCGGATGCTGAAGTCCACGCGATGATGATTGACATCGCGAAGAAAGGAAGTCTGTGCAAGACAGAAGTTTTTATGGCGAGAAGCAGAATTCTTTGGAGAAACTGTGAGACCTCGCCTCATCAAGAAAGATGATTACATTTCTGACTCTCGCTTTGAAGGAACTGGACAAAGCGAGAGGAGAGCTATTCTGATGCGAGCGGTTATCATCCAAGGCAGAAGCAGTTACAACAACCATCTATAAATAAGACCCTTGGGGAATCAGCTCAGCAGGCGGGAGATTGAAGAGAATAGCTCGACTTTACTCTCCAGTCCACTTTTTTAGAATTTAGTAGGTAGGTTAGGATTTAATTTTCTCTGCAATTTACTTTGATGTTCTTCAGATTTGTAATTTGTTTTCGTAGATCTGAATTTCAATTTCGCAGTAGATTTCTTTAAGATTAGTTGTTAGATTAGCTAGAGGATACCCTGGGAGGAGAGTTGCTTTCGGATCGCTTGTTCATCCATCATGACGATCATCATCTAAACTCCGACTCGCTCGCTCATCTTTGCATTATTCTGATAGCAATCAGATTTCCAGGTGTATTCGTTTTTAATTCTTTGTTATTTGAGATACAAGAAGAATGATCGGTTATCAGATTGTGAATTTCTTATCTTTCTGGTTTCTATTTCCATTTCGTAATTCTGTTTCAGCAGAGTATAAACCTCAATTTCATCATTTAATCTGAATTTTGCATCATATCTTGAATTCGATTTTCGAAGATCATAACACTTCCACATCTTTAATGCGCCAATTGATCGTTCCAATTACGTAAGAAATTTGGATGATGTAACCAAGTTAGGTATGATCTGGCAGAATTATGAATTTACTCGATTTTCTGTCAATGTTATGTTTATAGATGAGAATCATAAGGTTTAATGTTCAGAACTCTAAAAGGTTCCTGGAGACCCATGCAGTGTTAATCATTGTTTGATAATCTTTGAAAATTAATAATTTTGAGTTCATGAACCTGGATGCAAAAGATTCTATGCTCATAATTTTCTAAACAGAAATTCCAGAAGGTAGTTATGACAGTTATAAATTCTGATCATTTACTCCGAATAAGGATATTCCCTCGCTTCATCCTAAAAGATGACGCGAGAAAATATCCAGATAGATCTATTATGACAAAGGCTATTCAAATACTCACGCGACGTCAATTTGACAAAGCGAGAGGAACAATCTATAACAGCAATAGACTTGATATCCATTTTATAGGATATTAATCATTTACTTTTACTTCTTATATGTATATAACCACTATCTATAAGTAGGAATTGAGTACCTCGCCGCATTCTTACAGAAACTATCGCGAGGCATTCAATTCTTTGTATAAACAAAATCTGGAGAACATTCTTTGAATATTAGCTCCCTCCACGCTGTACAGACATAGCGCGCGGAAAATTGGAATGTTCATAGTTTGAAACCCAAAATAGTTACTGCGAGCTATTTTGGACACTTATTTTGCAGAGTTATTTCTCAAATTCTTTTTCTTAGGAAAATTATTTCCTAATTCTGTCTAGTTTCCAATGTATATTTTGGAAGCACCCTTGCATTTTGATTAAGAGGATTCAGAATCCTCAACGTCTCTTTATACATATAATACTACATATACATATAATATTTTGGGATATTTCCCAGTATATGATGAGTAATCCTACTTCATGATTACAAAATTACAATTCATATGTGCAACACGTATTACTATTTTACACTGGTACGCTGAGAGAGATGATGATATAGGTTTTCTCAATCATTACTTACTCGGGACTGATAAAGAACAAACTTGTTCTTCAGTTGGGCATTTAGTACCTGTCGTTTAAAAGGGAAAGATGTTTCAAGAACCATCTTTTGTCCTAAAAATTAGTAGAGTATCAGGAAGATTAATTTCCGGGGTTCATGGTATTATAGTTATCACTATAGCTATGAGTAGGAGATTAAATATTTCTACTACAGTCTACTAATCCTGAGTCAAATCATGGATATTTGGAACTGTTTACAGAGATTTCTTGAGCTAAATCAGTTATACAAATCTGAGTAGTCTGGATAAGTCAAGGAAGTTGAATAGCAATTTCATCTTGATATACTTACAAGACTATTATTCCTTATGAATACTTGCAGGAATTACTCTGAAGAACTAAGTCTTATGAAAACATTGGATGATAGATTTAAATATTAGCTTTTTCATTTGTTGTAGAGGACATCCAATACAGGATCATAAGATCAGTTTGATCAGAGTAATAAAAAGAACAACTTCAAGTTCAGATGAATATAGTAAGATTTAGAAGTGACCTCAAGTTGTCAAAGGCTTAATCTGAGTCTCAAAGAAAAAGATTAAGTGACAATTCTGAAAGCTATTATCACAGAAGGAGTCTGACAGATCATTCTGTGATGACAGTATTCAATGATTTCAGAGCTTAGAATGTCATGACACTGAATCATAAGTACCTGTCTTGGGAAGTGATTGAAGACATGAAGAATTGATTAAATTGTATAAGGGATTTCTTTATCTCAATGAACCTTCATTATGTTTTATCCAATGAAATACGATAATCTCACCATATGCCTATTTCATTTGATTTGGTCTGTAACACCTTAAACACATGAATAAGATCATAATGTTCTACATCATTTTAATTGCTTTCTTTACTGCATTTACAGCTTTAAGCATTTACATTTCAGTAGTATTCTTTAGTAATCATCATTACAACATTCTTAAATCAAGAGTAGAGACAGATTCTGAAGCTAATAACTCTATTAAAACACTTCTATCGTGTAACTCTCTTTTGAACGATCCCGACAATTAAAATAAATATTGCAGCTTGATACCGTGCGCTTTCGGTAGGAAAAACTAGGCAAGCTTTTTAACAGCCCTATAGAGATTATAGTGTAAAGGCTGTCGGGGGGCACTGACCGAGGTTTCACCTCAAAAGCTTCATGGCGCCGTTGCCGGGGAGGGTGTAGCGTTATGAATTTTAGAACTGTAGATATTCTTGGTTTAATTGTAATTATTTACTTTTTATTATAACGAATTCACAAATTCTTTCATTTTGTTCACAGAGAAGCCTCAACAGTTTATGAGCGAGAGAAAAACTCAATCTTCAAGACCACCTTTGCTTCCTTTTAATTGTGAACTTGAGAGAACAGCAAGGCTGATCAGAGCAAGTGCAAGAAGGAGACAGAGAGATCTTGCAGAAGGAAATCTTTCAACCATAACAAGGATGGCTAACAATGGACAGAATGACGGACCTGGGAACTTACCAAATGGACAACCAGATAATCAGCAAAACATCCCACTTCGAGGACCTTTTCAAGCACCACAAAGAGCTGCCGCACCACAATTTATTCATCAACACTATTTTCCACCAAATTTTGCTAATCCTGTTCCGAACCCTCAAGAAGAGCAATATCAACCATGGCAACCTAATGTCGATCAATATTTGGCTGGGACGGATGAGGAGGTTGATATACCACCTGGTATATTGAACCTAGCATCTTCTAGAGCTTTTTATGGAATGAGTGCTGAAGATCCACATTTACATCTCAAGAAGTTTGTTGAACTAAGTAAGACAGTAAAGAAAGGAAGAGCTTCAAGGGAAACCATTCAGTTGGCTATGTTTCCATTCTCTTTGGATGGCTCAGCTAAAGAATGGTATGATTCATTAAATGCTCAACAGAAGGCTACATGGCCAGAATTAGTCAGGAATTTCCTACTCAAGTATTTTCCTGAAAGCAAGGTTGACGAATGGGTAGACAAGATCTCTAGTTTCAAGATGAGAAAAAGGGAATCTCTTAAGGATGCCCGGGATAGATTCTTCGACATGCTCAAGAGATGCCCACAACATGGTATAACTGAAAGAAGGTTATTGAAGATTTTCTTCACCGGACTAACTCACACTTGGCAGATGATGATCAATGCCACTGGAGGGGAACAATTGCTTCAAATGCCACTTGATAGAGCGTGGTCAACAATAGATACTATGACAGCCAGCAGGGCAGTTCTCCAGGACGATGATCCACCATCTCCTACCAGAAAAAGTCTTGTCATCCATACAGATAAAAATGAAGAGAAATTTTCAGCACTCTCCAAGCAGATTGCTGATCTACAGTTAGCTCAGCAAGCAAATCAACAGGCTCAGCATCAACAACAACAGCAACCAGTAATGGTCCTTCAACCTGCTCCAATGGAACCTGTGTATCAGTGCGGAATTTGCTCCGGGCCACATCACAATGATCAGTGTCCACAAATTCAGGAAGCCCCAAAGCAAGATGAGAGCTGTAACTACACCGGATTCCAAAACAAACACCCGAATCTGAGCTATGGTAATACTCAGAACGCACAAAATGCACATCTTCTGAACCCACAACAACCAAATCAGCAGCAGTTTCGTCCTCCACAACCATTTTATCCACAACAACAGATGTACCCACAGAATAGGCCATTTGGACAGTTTGCACCAGTCCCGGTGAACTTTCCACAACAACCTTATCCTGTTGCTCAAGATAATACTTACTCTTTAAAGGTGGAAAATGCTCTGAAGGAGTTCATTGTTAAGCAGACAGAGACAAATAACCAACTGCAGGCTTCAATCAAGAATGTTGAGAATTCAGTAACAGAGATGGCCAAAATATTACAGCAGAGAGAAAAAGGAAAATTACCAAGTTCTTCTGAAACAAACCCACAATGTAAGGCAGTTACATTGAGGGGAGGAAAAGAGGTTGTTGATCTTGAATTTGAAAAGAAAAGAGATAGGTTGCTGCAGCAGAAAAAGTTCAAGGATGTTCAAACAATGGAAGAAGATGATCACCCTGAACAGAGACAGATACTTGAGGATAAGGGTTTGGAAAAGAATGTCTCAGGATATTCCTTTCCTAAGGAAAAAGAGGGAGGTAATGATAATCCTAACTCTACAGGTAACAAAAAGGATTCACTGGATGAGCACATGCCCAGGATACCATATCCTGGGAGACTCAAAAATGATCTTCAAGAAATTAAATTTAAGAAATTTCTTGAAAAGATTAAGGCCATTGAAATATCAATCCCTTTGGTTGAATTAATTGCTGAAATGCCCACTTACGCTAAGTTTCTGAAAGAATTAATTTCAGGGAAAAGAAGTGCAGGAGAGCAGCACATGGTGGTCCTAAATCAAAACTGTAGCTTGGTTCTTCAGCAGAGGATTCCTCCAAAGCTTGAAGACCCAGGGAGTTTCACCTTACCTCTGATTATCAACTGTAAAGAAGCTGGGCGAGGACTCTGTGACTTAGGAAGCAGCATCAATGTAATGCCACTGGCTATGGCGAGACGTTTGGATTTGGGAAAGATGAGGCCAGTCAATATGACCCTCTTCTTTGCTGATCAATCGAGCACCAGACCAGAAGGGATCATTGAAGATGTTATAGTAAAGACAGGAGGCCTTTGTTTTCCAGCTGACTTTGTCATTCTTGATATCGACGAAAATGTCAGAATTCCTATCATATTGGGAAGGCCTTTTCTGGTGACTGCGGGAGCCATGATTGATGCAAAGAATGGCATAGTGAAGCTTCATGTTGATAACTAGGAGGTCACTTTTGACATGATGAAGATGTCAACATATCCTTTTAACGCTTTTGAAACCAATGTAGCGGGGAATGAATTAGAAGATAGTACTATGGAGGGGGGAAATCTTTATGATTACTATAATCTCTTTACTACTGATGTAACTGAGAACAATCTCACCCCACTCACAAATGCTAAAGATGCTACTTTTGCTTACTTGTGTGCGGTTAGATTCGCTGATCCTGAGACTGGTGAAATCAAGGATGGATCAGAAAGTGAGGATATGCCATCTTCAGAGCAATCTGAGGATGACATTGATAAAACAGACCCTTTTGAGGAAGGATCTGATTTAAAGATGGAAGTGCAAACTCGAAGCAGATTAACTCCATCAATAGAAAACCCACCTGAGCTTGGGCTTAAAGTATTACCAGAACATCTTAAGTATGCCTTCTTGGCAGACAAAAAGAAGCTTCCGGTAATAATTTCATCCAAATTGAGTGAAGAACAAGAGCAAGCTCTAGTAGGTACCCTTAAAAATCATATTCAGGCAATTGCTTGGACTATAGCAGATATCAAAGGCATCAGTCCACACATTTGTATGCATAGGATTCTGATGGAGGATGAATACAAACCTTCCAGACAACCACAAAGGAGGCTAAACCCACCAATGCAGGAAGTTGTCAAGAAGGAGGTAATCAAGCTACTTGATGCAGGTATAATCTATCATATCTCTGATAGTAAATGGGTAAGTCCAACGCAAGTTGTACCCAAAAAGGGTGGGATTTGTATTGTGACAAATGAACATGGTGATGAAGTAGCAACAAGACCAGTAACTGGTTGGAGAGTTTGCATTGACTATAGAAAATTAAACACTGCCACAAGAAAAGATCATTTTCCTTTACCGTTCATCGATCAAATGTTAGAAAGATTGTCAGGTAAACCATTTTATAGTTTTCTCGATGGTTATTCAGGTTATAATCAGATAGTTATTGCTAGTGAAGATCATGAGAAAACAACTTTTACATGCCCATATGGAACATTTGCTTATAGAAGAATGCCTTTTGGATTATGTAATGCTCCTGCTACATTTCAAAGATGCATGATGAGTATTTTCTCTGATTTTATTGAAAAATGCATTGAAGTGTTTATGGATGATTTTACCGTTCATGGAACTGACTTTGAAGATTCTTTAAAAAATTTGTCAAAAATTTTGCAGAGATGTGAGGACACTAACTTAGTTCTTAACTGGGAAAAGTGTCATTTTATGGTTCAAGAAGGAATTGTCCTGGGACACAAAGTATCTAGAGCAGGAATAGAAGTAGATAAGGCTAAGGTTTCTGTAATAGCAAATCTACCACCACCTAAAACAATTAAGGCAGTAAGGAGTTTTCTTGGTCATGCTGGTTTTTATAGAAGGTTTATTAAGGACTTTTCTAAGATAGCAAGACCTTTGTGTAATCTTCTTCATAAGGATGTGACATTCAGCTTTGATGAAGACTGCTTAACAGCTTTTAAGACCTTGATGGAGAAATTAATCACTGCACCTATAGTTCAGTCTCCTGATTGGAGTTTACCTTTTGAGCTTATGTGCGATGGAAGTGAGAATGCAGTAGGAGCAGTTTTGGGGCAACACAAAGAAGGCAAACATCATGTTATCTATTATGCTAGCCATACTCTTAATGATGCCCAGATAAACTACACTACTACAGAAAAGGAAATGTATGCTGTAGTTTTTGCCTTTGATAAGTTCAGACAGTATCTTATTGGAGCCCAAACTATAGTTTACACAGATCATTCTGCATTACGATATCTTTTCTCAAAGCAAGAAGCCAAACCGAGGCTGATAAGATGGGTTTTACTTCTACAAGAATTTGACGTTATTATCAAGGATAGAAAAGGAAAAGATAATGGAGTAGCAGACCACCTTTCTAGATTGGAGGAGAAAACAGAGAAAGAGGAAGTTGTAAATGATAAATTCCCAGATGAACAATTGTATGCTTTGCAGTTGCATCAATTTGATTGTCCTTGGTTTTCAGATTTTGCTAATTATCTAGCTTGCAAGATTGTCCCAAAATTTAAAGACTCTCATCAGAAGTCAAGGTTTTTCAGAGAAATTCAGAAATACTATTGGGATGACCCCTTTTTATTCAAGTTTTGTTCAGACCAGGTTATTAGGCGCTGTGTTCATGAAAAAGAAGGTTTCCAAATTGTCAGAAAGTGTCATGAGAACCCTTTGGGAGGACATCATGGTCCTGCTAGGACTGCTAGAAAAGTTCTAGACTGTGGGTTTTACTGGCCAACTATCTTTTTGGATTCCCAGAAACTTATAAAGATGTGTGATAGATGCCAAAGACTGGGAAACATTTCAATGAGAGAAGAAATGCCTCAAAAAGGGATTTTAGAAGTGGAGATATTTGATGTCTGGGGAATTGATTTTATGGGACCATTTCCCCCGTCTTTTGGTAATCATTATATTCTAGTAGCTGTTGATTATGTTTCAAAGTGGGTAGAAGCAGTAGCCTTACCCAATAATGAAGCTAAACAAGTTACTAAATTTCTACAGAAGAATATTTTTACCAGGTTTGGAGCCCCTCGTGCCATTATATCTGATGGAGGATCTCACTTTGTGAATAAGCTCTTTGAGAAATTACTAAAGCAGTATGGCGTTCATCACAAAGTTGGATCACCATATCATCCTCAGACAAGTGGACAGGTGGAGGTATCTAATAAGGAAATCAAGCACATTCTACAAGCTTCTGTGAACATCACAAGAAAAGACTGGTCAAAGAAGTTAGATGATGCTTTATGGGCTTACAGAACTGCTTTTAAAACTCCTATAGGAATGTCTCCCTACAGATTAGTTTTTGGAAAAGCATGTCATCTTCCAGTTGAGTTAGAACATAGAGCATATTGGGCCATTAAAATGCTCAACATGGATTTTCAGTCAGGACAAGATAAGAGGAAGTTTGATCTGTCTAAACTAGAAGAGATGAGACTGGAAGCATATGAAAGCAGCAAGATTTATAAAGATCGAACTAAGAAAATTCATGATTCAAAAATTAAACATAAAGAATTTTCTGTTGGTCAATTGGTTTTGCTTTATAATTCTCGATTGAAATTATTTCCAGGTAAGCTCAGATCAAGGTGGACAGGACCATTTCCTGTTGTAGCTGTTCATGACAATGGATCAGTGACAATTATGCTAAATGAAGGAGAAAAGACTGTGAATGGACACAGGCTGAAGGAATATATTGGTCAACAAGATCTAAATATCCAAACTGAATATTTGGATAATCCTTAGTTTTCTGTTTTCTTAAAAAAAAAAAAAAAAAAAAAAAAAAAAAATAGGGGGGTGGATACTACCCAGGTTAACTGAGTAGTATTCCCTCTTTCTTTAGACTTATTTTTCATCTCTAATTCTTTTATTCTTTATTTTCAGGAATCCGAGAAATGAAGCTGTGATGGAATGAAGAAGGAAGAGACATGGATCTTCAAACAGGTTTTTGAGTATTAAGTGTTTGGAAAATGGAGTATGAATGGATTCTGAGGCCACGCTTCTATAATTTTGTCAAAGCGTGAGTTAAAATGAGTTACTCTTACTCACGCTTTGTAAAAGTTATGATGCGAGGTGATCAGTTCAAATTTTTATTCTGTCAAAATTTAAAATTTGTTAAGGAATAAGAGTTTGATATCTACGCTTTGTTGAAAAACAAAGCGAGACTATTTTACTCTGGGAACTGTACAAGAATGTTTTCTCGCTTTGTAATTAACAAAGCGAGAAAAGGATTTTTATACCCACGCAATGACAATCGACAGAGCGAGAGTCTGGGAATTTTGAACGGATAGATTTTCAAACTTCTCAAAGACCAAAATACCCTTTTCAGACTCTTCTTCTTCTCGTACACTAACCATCACGTCGTTTCAACCGCCAGTAATTATGGCAGAATTTAGTTTTTCTGCTATAAAATCTAGTCGAATCCTTCTATTCTTTCATCTCAAACATTTCCATCCTGAGAAATTATCCTAAAACCATATTCAAAAGATAGAATGGCCGCACCAGCTCCAAATGCTAGAACATCCATTCTAGACATTCCTGAAGAAATCTTGGGAGATATTCTCTCAAGGTTGGGAAGGGAAGAGATGAAGGATGTAGCCAGGTTAGCCCCAACCTGCAAAAAGTTCGCCAAAGCAACTATGGCACCTATAGTATGGAGGAGGGCAAATGTTGAAAGGAGGATGACTGCTGAGAGGACACTTGACTTTCATTACATCCGAATACTTCGAAGATGCAGAGAGGCGGGAAATTTCATGCTGAAGCTAGAACCTGCACTCTTGAGATTCTGCAATACAGGGCTTAAGGAAGCCGCTTTTGAAGTTCTTAAACCTGGAGTCGATGACAACCATCACCCCTCAATCTTTATCAAGGCCTTCATTCTTTTGAGTTTGGAGAGCCTTGAGGAAATTGATGAGGGATTGTATCTTCTCGGATCAATCTTTAAAGATGAAGATCATATCCGCAAGATGGAGGCGAAGATCAGCAAACTATTCAATGAAAGCGAAGAGGAGCCTAATCCCTTTAAGGGACAGGGACATCGCGAGTACTGCGATTATGTAGCACCACACAGTAGGGACTTAGTTAGGGAACCTACACACTTTAACTATGGTGCCACAAACATTGATTGTTTGTGTTGTGAGGTTACTAGTTTAGTTAGGAGATTAAGAGAAAATTTTAATGAGCATGTAATTGAATCTGAGTCAGAATTAGAAACTGATTCAGATTCAAACTGATCGATTATGTAATCTCTTAATTTGTATCTAAATACTAGCCCCTTTTGGTGTTGCTATATATTTACTCCTCGCTTCATTTTTGTTAAAAGGAAACAACTTGATTGATCTTATCCTTTACATTAGATTTTTATCTGTCCTTTTAAATAAAAATCTTCGAAATAGGGTTATTTTAGGCTTAATCATTACTCCCTGCAGAGACAAGATTTACTATCTTGACCCCTGCAGTCTTTAGATAAAAATAGGCGTCTCTGTCCTTGCAGTCATTCCTCTCACTTGTCATTTCAAAAATTTTTATCAGATTTCTCTTCTCTTACTCAAGAAGAAATCGCCATACACCATTGTTATCACTCTCAACCATTCTCATAAGCAAGATCATGGCCGAGAACAATCCGTAAGCAATCTCGTTCATCTTTCCTTTCTTTTATTCTTAGTTCTATTTTGAAAATTTGTTGTCAGATTGCATTTCTAGACCTAGGGTTCATGGTTCTATTTTTTTTAGGGAATGGTTGTAGAAAACGAAACATTAATCATTTAAGATTCCTCATAACTAAGAGCCGTTTCTTTACACTCATTAATCCAGAGAATCTTTTCTGAAATTTTTAGTTTGTAACTGATGCATTATCCTTATGAGACTTTGAAACTTCATATTAGGAATGAAACTCCCATTTCGAGTATTCTGGTTCCATCATAAAACTATTCCCCTGTGTTCCTCATTATATTATTTTCTGGAAACAGAAATGCTAGGAATCCACAGCGCATTGGGACTCAAATATCCCATTTACCCACTGAGTTGTTGGGGGATATTCTTTCAAGAATCGGAAAGGATAATGTTAGAGAGCTCTTCAGGATAGCAGAAGTCTCTCCAATATTTTACCAGGCAAGCAAAACCCATCTTGTATACAAGAGAGTGGACTTGGAATCGTGTATGATGTGGAGAGAGGATGTCTATCCGGACAACCAGAAAAGATTCATTCGGGAGTGTCAAAATGCAGGGAACTTCATGTTCAACATTGAACCTGCATTAAGGGCATTTGTGGAGGAAAAAGATGAGAATAAGGCATATGAAATCCTCAAGCCAGGACTAGATGATGGGCATGAACCTACTATTCTGCTCAGAACGATGCTCCTATTAACAAAACAAGAGGATAAATGGATTGAAGAAGGATTAGAGTTGGTCCAAACAGTAGCTTCTGATGTTTTAGAAGTGGTTTTCATTAAAATCTATCTTTTTCATTGGTTCACTCATATTCCTCAACTTCCAAATCCTTTCCTAGGGCAACCAGAGATGAGCTACTGCAAGGATCACACCTTGCAGGTTCGAGTCTTACTACCACCACACATCAGGATGGACTGCATCCCATGTCAATTCTTTGACATGGTGAGGCAGTTTAGACTGTATTGTGGAGAAGTGTTTCCTGATGAGTTCATGTGGACCGACTCCGATGATGAGGAAATTGACCATTGGTAGTTAGAGTTAGAAATTCTATATTATTATATATGATTGTAATTTCTGGATATTTTGATGTATTTTGGATCATTTGGATTTTATGTATTACAATTCTCCTAATTTTCTATTTTGTATGATCAGTTTCTTTACTCAACTCAAAAATGAATTAGAGATGAAACTGGAAATCAGGAAATGGGATGGAAGAATTGGTAATCTGTAAATAAATAAGCTAAGGGTGGATTTTTGTTAGGCATTAAGATGAATCTGGTGAAGAAGATTTAATCAGACTTAATATTAAATTTAGAAGTCTTAATCCTTTTCAATGATTACCCCCCCGCTTTGTTCTTAACCAATCCAATTTTATCCAATTTATGTTGTTTGACTTCATTAACTCAATTTTTGAATCAATAACCAGACTCACTGATTTGGCAGGTCTAGAATGAGTGAATACACTCTGAGTACTTGAGTACCCTACTTTTTATTCTTTAACTAGGCCAGCCCATTGCTTTATATAAGACCTATAACCTTCTTATCTTTTCAAATCATTTTCATATCTTTTCATATTCTCTCTTGAGAAGAAACCGCCATCTTTGAAGTTTTTCTTCTTCCCTTATTTGCGAAACTCTCCTTCAGTAACACTCAGCTTCAGGAACAATCCTAATGGCGAGCAACAACCCGTAAGCTCTCCGTTCATTTTTCATC
This sequence comes from Hygrophila difformis, assembly GCA_030278955.1. Classification (NCBI taxonomy): domain Eukaryota; kingdom Viridiplantae; phylum Streptophyta; class Magnoliopsida; order Lamiales; family Acanthaceae; genus Hygrophila; species Hygrophila difformis. The sequence continues at coordinate 12,837,043 of JAOANR010000001.1, forward strand.
GCATTCCTTCCTGATGTTTAAAGTTGTTACATTCTGCATTATAATGTCTTTACTCATACTAGGGTTTAAGTTTTTCATCCACTGTCGTTCTTCCCTAATCTTAAAACTTGGAGTATAACTTCAACTGATTCTTCTTCTTTAAAATTCGATTAAATAACAGTGAGGAGCAGCCTTCTGAGTCCTCTGCTTTACACCTGACTGATCTTCCATTGGATGTCCTTGGGGAGATTCTGTCACGAGTAAGGCAGAGCAGCTTTGAAGATCTGCTCAAGTGCAAACAAATCTGTTCAACATTCACAATAGCCTCAGAATATCCTATTGTCCTTCGGAGATTTAATGTACAGGATCTAGCCTTTAAAAAAATTTCCAATGAATCCTCTGGTAAAATCAATTTTCTAGATGCCTGTAGAGAGGCTGAGAATCATATTCTGAATTTGCCCAAGGCTTTGGAATTGTTTGTACAAGGGGAAGGATCTAAGGCATTTCAGATCCTGGATGAAGGAATAGAAGATAACTTTAAGATGTCCCAATATTTTAAAGCTCTATGTTGCCTAAGTAAAAGCTCTAAGGAAGAGATAGAAGCTGGATTTCGCTTAATTAGTCCAATCTTAAGGGATAGATTAAACAGTTATGAATTTAGATACAATTTTCTCACCCTAGTTTCAGAATGGGAATATGTCCCAAATCCATTCTTAGGGCAGGAAAATAGGGAATTCTGTGTTGTAGAAGTTCGTGATCAGGAAACCTTCCATAAGCCATCATACTATACAGCCGATCAGGTCTGCTATCTCTGCTGTGACACAAAAAGAGCCATAGCTGACTTTAGGATGGCAGCAGGGGAGAACTTTGATAATTATAGCATTAATGAATAAGCTTTTGGACAAAGGAGAAAGAGATTGATGTATGTGACATGTCTTCTAATTTTTAACTTTGAAACTGTCACTAGATCAGATATTTTGCACAATGTGATGTAGCCTGATTTTGATAATAAAATCTAATCTCATTGCTACATAAATGTTGAGTTTAACTTTGAATTCTGTGTTCTTTCTCCTTTTCTTTTCAGAAATGTCGAAAACCCTCAACTCTTGGAAACTCAATTACTTGATTTACCAATAGAGTTACTGGGAGACATTCTGTCAAGACTAGGAATGGAAAGCATAAAGGCACTTTTTAGAGCGTCCGAAACTTCTAAGCAATTTCTCTCAGCAAGCAGGTCATCGTTAGCTCTAAAGAGAGCTAATTTGGAAACTTGTGTTGTTTGGAGAGGAGATGCTTATCCAAGTAACCAAGTCAGATTTATTAAAAGATGCCAGGATGCAGGCAACTATATGTTTAATATTGTGCCTGCATTGATAGCCTTTGTCGAGGATAAAAATGAGGAAAAAGCTTATGAAATTCTTAAGCCTGGTTTAGATGATAAACACAAACCAACCACTTTCATAAGATCCTTTCTACTGCTTTCCAAACAAGATCCGCAGCTGGATGAGGAAGGAATTCAATTGATCAAATCTGTAACTCAAGATCCTTTTGAACTTCTATTCTTAAAAATGAGTGTTCTCCACTGGCTCCTTTATGGTGAAAAGTTCCCAAACCCATTCCTTGATCAAGAGGAAAGGAGTTTTTGTAAGAACCACTCTATCCAAGAGCGACAGCAATTACCTTTTAATGAAAGGATGGAGTGTATTCCTTGTGAACTGTTTGATTATGTCAAACAATACAGAAGAGCAAGTGGCGAACTAGGCATATTATTTGAATGGGAGCAATGGAACAATGCAGAAGAAGATCAGAATGAAGAAGAACCACTAGAATTAGAATAATCTAGAAATCAAGTGATTGATATTTTCTTTGCTTGTATCTTTTGTGTTTTGTCTTGGGACAGAGAATTATGAGGATGATTCAAAGTTGTACATCCCTTTTCCATTAATGAATTGCATTCTTTAGTTGTTAATTCTATTTTTATTCTTAATTTTACTCAGCTATGAAATTGGAACTTCATCAAAGCAACCAAGGACTTCACTAGAGAAATCTGGATCGGGGGAAACTCAGATCACAGATCTTCCCTATGAGATTCTTGGAAACATTTTATCAAGATTTGCATTTGACCACCTTGAGACTGTCTTTAATTGTAAACTGGTCTGCAAAGAGCTCGAAAAAGCTACTCATCATCCTTTAGTTTTGAAAAAGGCTTCTCTCGAAGACTTTACAGCATGGGGATGGGGAACTTTTGAAGAGACACAAAGCATTTTCCTTGAAACCTGCAAAAATGCAGGAAATTGGATGTACCAGTTACATGAGGCACTGCGTTTATTCGTCAAAGACAAGAATGAACAAGCAGCGTTTGAACTCTTGAAACCTGCAATTACTGATAATCACCCCCCATCCATCTATGTAAAAGCTCTTATGCTCTTAAGTAAGGATGAAAGGGAAGAGCAAGAGAAGGGAATTTGGCTCTTCGCTCCTCTGTGCAAGAATAGACGAAGACTTAAGGATCTTCGACTTCAAGTCAGAGGGTGGTTATCCAGTTATGAGGAATTCATCTCACCTTTTCAAGGACAACCCAAGAAGAGACTTTGTGACCTTAGGAGCTAATATGATAACAATCATGGTCCTTCAAGGAATACTTATGGAGTTGTGTCAATTTACTGTATGAGGTGCTTAGTTTCTGAGCATTGTAATCTGTTTCAAAGATTTGGAATTGAGGCAGAGACACCTCCTCATCTGTAATTGATAGGTTGAATGTCATAAGAAACACCATGCTTTGTAGTTCCATACTTTCTGATAAACCAGATGTTTTGCTTTTGATTAATGATGTTTTGAATTCGAATTTCCTGCTATTTTCTGATTAAATTAGACTCAGTTAGCATTGAAATCTTCACATTTAGAGCAAATCTCTAAATGTGAGTATGGTGATGTTATGAATAGAATGATGAATATAAAAAGAAAAGCTGGTATTATGTTTCTTTTCTATCATTTGCACATTTAGAGTCAAGCTCTAAATGTGAGTATGGTGACACTAATTTACCAGTTGTTCTTGTTTCTTAAGGATTCATAAGATGACCTATGAAGAACTTCAAGCTCGAAATATAGAATCGGACAAGAAAGAGAAATCATTCTTGGCAAAGACGAGAACGGTCAAGATGGTAGAAACTATTCGGAGGAGTGGTGGATGGACAGCAATGCAAATTTCACCTCCAGAATTTTATATCAATCCATTTATGCTTCAACATATACCAGAAAAAGAAAAGGAATCATTGAGGATTGATTTAGAAGAAGCATTCTGGGATAAGATGAATAGATTTTGGGATGATCAAATGATAATCCTGATCAATGATAGGCACTGGCCTAATGAAATCAGACTGGAAAGAATTTTGGAAAGGGAAAGGAAGTGCATGGCTGAGTGGAATCAGGAGTGCTACAGAATTATCAATCCGAAAGATCAGACAGGGCTGGAGCTGGATTACTTTGATCCCCAACCACTACCAAAATATGTTAAGCGACTCACCAAATACTGCTGCAAACTTAATGAAATCCGGAATGCTAGAGTCTATGATGCTCAGCAGGCACTCCCTGCATACATGCCTCCAACATTCCTGAACAAGAAGGGACCCATTGAACAGAATTTCTTAACAAATCTGGCCTTAGATAAGATTATTGATGCTCGCATCAATTTAAGGCATGATCTCGAGCCTTATTTCAAGAAAGCTAAACAGGGTCAGACGGTATGGAAAGATGTCCTTAGAATTATTCAAGAAGCTAGAAATGGCTGGATCAGGTATATGAACAAATGGTCAAAAGGGGATGATCTAAAGAAAAGGATTCTTAAACCAGGGTTGGTAAGGAAACCTAATGAGGAATTTCCTTTGGAAGAGTTTGCTGAATTGATGCCAGAACAGCAAGCATGGATTAAGGATGCAGAGAAGAGAGAAGCTGAGAGATCAGGCAAAAACAGAAAGCAGAGATCAGATGCAAAACAGACACCACAAAACATAGTAAGGAATATTTTCAGAGAATCAGTTGTTAATGAAGGACTGGAACCTATAGCGAATTTCAGAAAAGTTTCAGCTCCATCAATAACACCAGCAGATGCAGATCTACTCATTACAGATAGACCCAATAAGATCATGAAGAGATTACCTCTAACTCTCCAACAGGAAGTTCATGGATATGTCCAGGAGAGGAAGAAAGAATTCATCGAGAAGTATGTCAGGTATGATGCTATGTGCAGGGAAAATGCATACAAGGAGCACAGACCTTACACTGATCAAACACAAGGAAGAATTCAGCAGGTAATTATTGATGATTGGGATGAATGGAATGAGAAATATCTGAATAGAAAGGGAATGAATATCATGCTGAAGGGATTAGGCAAGAATTTCTATATTAAGAAGCACGATTCAGATGAAGACAGCACAGATGATGAGCAAAGAATTGAGAAGATGAGAGTAGTTGATGAGGTTACAACTATTTTGGGAGAAAAGAACGAGGGAAATGATGAAATCCATCCGATTCTGCAAGAGAGTATGGATTGCTATTATGCAAACAAACGAAAGGCAGATCGAGAATGGGAGGAACTCATGAGAACTCAAGACAAGAAAGGTAAAAAGAAAGTATCCTCCAAAAAGAGGAAGTCACACAATCTCAGTTCGAGCACTTCAGATGAAGTATCATTAGTTAAGAAAAGGACTGGGAAGAAGGTGGAGGCAGGCAGGCCTGAGGAAGTTAGCCGAATTCTGAAGAAGATGAAAAATGAAGATAAGCTAACAACTAAAGAAATTTTGGATGTGACAAAAGATTTGATGGATGAAGATGTTGAGATCCTACAATCAGCTCAAGAAAAGAAAGAAGTTGTCACCTACAAAAGGAGAGGAAGGTTACCTTCTGAGCAGAAGGAAACCAACCCTGAAGAATTTAAGCAGCAAGGATCTTCTCTTAAGAATGTAGAACAATTGGGAATCATTCCTGAAAAAGAGAAGCAACAAGAAAAAGAACCTGAAAAGCCAGTTAAAAAGTTCAGGATAAAGATGAAGGCTAGGAAGCCCAAGTATGTAGTACCTGACACCAGCTCTGAAGAAGAAAAAGTCGAACCAACCCTAGGGATAGTTCCCTACAAAGAGAGGTTGGAGCTCACTCCTTACGCTAATTTGGAAGTGGGGGATATAGATCCAGAGGGCTGGAGAGCATGCATTGAAGAACATCAACCTGATGAACAAGGATCAACTAGACCAAGCACTGATCTCCAACTAGTTCAGATTACTGAAAAAGATGATAGAGAAGGGCAAGATGAAGATCAACAAGCTCAGGTCAACAGGGATCTTATTCAAAGTCAGATTGATCTACAAGGATTTTCAGGAGAAGATACTGAACAAGATATACCACCAGAACAAGCTGCAGATGAGCAAGAATTTGTAAATCAAATTGAGGAATCAGTGGCAGACATATTTCAGGAACAGACACTGGAAGATTTACAAACTTTTGAAGATATGAACTTGCATGGAACTACAGTCGGGAACATGACTTACTCTCTGGAAGGACTGATTAAAAAGTTCAGAAAATTGGCCAGAGAAGGAGGGAATGCACGCACCTCAGCAGAACAAGCAAGTGAATATGCAGCTAAACTTGAGTCAGAGTTAGAGGAAATCCAACAACAAATAAATCATGACCAAGTAATGGAACCATCTCCATTAGCAATTCAAGCTTATGAAGAAGAAGTGCAGAGAAATGAAACTCAAGAAGCTCAGCAGAGAAAATATCTTATGGAAGACACTTTCAGTCAATATCTCAGAACACAGACGAATGCTGAAAATCAAATGAATCAATGGCTCCTTCCACCACAAGTCAGGGATGAAGTAGTTCAGAGAGCAATTGTAAGGATGAATGATCCTGAATGGGCCGCAGAACAGAAGAAGAGAGTAGAAGAGTACTTTGGAGTCCAAGGATTTCTAGATTCAGAATCTACTACTATTCCTCTTCTACTAAACGAACCTGTACAGGAAGATCCCACAGAGATCTTAAATCAGCATAGCCTTGAAGTTACTGAGAAGGTAGATACCAGCACGTCATTGATTTATGATTCAGGCATAGGCAACTCACAACATGATGACACTGATAGAGTTCAAGAAGAACATCCAGAACCTGACCATGAGCAAAACTCAGAACAAGTTCATGAAGAAAATGTGGAACCTGCTCAAGAAGGAGGCCAAACAGAAGAACAAGAAAATGAGAATGCTGGGGATGAGCAAGAAGGAGCACAAGAGTCTGAGGGAAATGAATCAGATACATCTGAAGGATCATCCCCCGGAAAAGATGTCCCAGAATTGCTACCTGCGAGTTATTGGGGAAAGAATAGTCCAAAGGTGAGGTTATCAATCCCTGACAGCATTGAAAAGAGGACTGAATTTACAGAAGAAGAAATCAAGGTTAAGTTTAATGGAAGAAGGGAAGCATTGGAGAATTACTTGGGGATGTCCAAAATGATTGTTCCGGACAAAGGATTTCATCCCAAGTGGCTGGATCATAAGTGTATCAGCTACTGGAGGAGGATCAATGAATGGGACATTTTCATGAGACACAATAACAAATGTGGTTATGTGGAACTGACCAGGGAGTTCTATGCTAACTTTGATGTTGAGGCAGAAACAACATGGATTAGAGGGAAAACAGTGCAAGTCACTGTAGAAACTCTAAATGATCTGATTCAGGCACCTTTGTTAGAACAGCCAGAAGTCAAATCCGAGGTCCTACTGAGGAAGAAAACTCAAGGAAATAAACTTGTTAATGCTAGAAAAATGGCATTGGGATTCTGTTCAACACACAGAGGAACTGAGCAGAATAAGATTCCATTGAAGAATTTGAAGCCTGAGTACTTGCCTACACTTGATTTCTACTACTCAAAGCTCAGACCTACTACAAATTTTCAAGGACCCTCAGCCGGAACTTTCGAGGGATTTGCATTGTTATGGTCAGGAAGGAAATGCAGTGCTGCACACCATGTTCTCAATGTTATTAAGTCAAGAGTTGGAGAAGATGCAGCATTGGCTTATCCGAATTTAATCAGAAGACTTTGTGAGAAACAAGGAGTCTCAATCACACCATTTTTACCAGAGATCATAAAGATAGATCCTCCTATTCCATTACCAGAAGACACTTTAAGGGGAGAGTTGATTTACCAAATGCCAGACTTAGAGGAACAAACTTCCGAAGGATCAGGATCAAAGGTGCCATCTCCTAAGACAAAAAGAGTCTATCTTCCTTCAAAATCAAGATCATATCAGTCAAAAACCCCAACAAAAAGGACAGACTGTAACTCCATCTCCTGCATTGAATCCTATTCCAGAAGATGAAGAGTTTGAGAACACTTCTGCACCATCTCAACCTGTGAGACAGCCAATGAGGAACACAGTATCTGTGGATGAATCTCAGAATATGAGTACTTCAATCCAAAGTTTTGCACAGTCCATGGAGATGCTAGTGAAAACTATGTCAGAGGACAAGCATGTTCAGAGAGAAATGGAACAGAAGAGGATTGAACTTGAGCATGTCAGGATTCAAACTGAGGAGAAACTCAGGAAAGAAGAGATGGAGAGGCAAGAGAAGATAAGGAAGGAAGAATGGGATAGACAGGAAAGAATGAGAAGGGAAGAGATGGAAAGATTTGAAAGGCTGAGAAGAGAAGAACTTGAAGAGAGAAGACAGGAACGAGAAAGGGATATGGAACTGAGGAGACAGGAGCAGTATAACAGCACGAGATTGGTAGACATTCTTGCCAACCTAGTCTCGGATCTAAAGAAATCTCCATCCATACCACCTAAAGATCCAGACAATGATGCAGGACCATCCTGAGATCACAGGGGAGTTCTCTGAAACCTTCTTCTTCTCTTTAATTACAGTTTTTTTTTATTTCTTTCATGTTTCCATTAGTTCTGATATAACTTAGGATAGATTTAATATGAAGTTGTGTCATAGTATTGAATTTCAAGCTAAATAATAATGATAGTAATAATAAACTCAGGGAAGCTAATAAACTGATAAAGGAATAGAAGATGAGTTTAAAAAGTGGCCCCTGTGGAGACATCTACTTTATAGATTTTCACTGCAAGCATGAGCCGCTCTTGAAAACTGTTCTTAGCTGTAAGCTCTGAGATCGATTGATGTCATTACTGGATAAATAATTTGAAGGTTTTGTGATGATATTAACCTTAGTGATTTGCATACTATAAATAATAACTGCACAAGGTTAAGAGGATTGATCTAATCTAGTCTCTCTTGGAAGATGAGTGTGCATATTGAAAAAAAAAAAAAAAAAAGAGAGAGAAAAAGAAAGCAAGGGAAATTTTAGAAACAGACGTGGTAAAATAATGTGGATATAAGTAGCTGGCACAGCTGCCCCTCTGATTTATAAGTTGAAAAACTTTAAAAGAGCAGAATCAAGGGCAGGGGAGTTGAAGTTTCATCTGCAATGTCAGGTCATGCGACTCCTCCTAATAATGTGAAACCGAGCTATTGAAAGCCACGGAAGGCCACCCCTTGATATATAAAAAAAAGAGAGAGTGTATTTCAGAATACGAGATATGCACATGAGTTGGACAGGATTGAGCGTGAGAAGAGAAATCTGACTAACTAAGGAGCAGAACAATAATTCACACAAGTGCAAATCACTTCTGTTAATGTTTCCATGAAATCTGGTGAATTCAAAGTCAGGTATAAAGCATCAATCAGTTGAAAGAGTTGAGCTTGGGATAGTTGGAAAAGAGAAGGTAGTGATCCAGTAGAGTCTTACATGAACATCTTAATCTCAGAAGCCACTAATTGGACTTATTCTTTGAAACTTTACAAGTTTCTTACCACTTGAGGACAAGTGTTTCTAAATGTGAGGATGGTGATGACAGCCTTTTGTGACTGTCATTTGCGTCCAATTTAGTGTCTTGATGATGATCTTTTGCTCTTAATTCCATTGATTTTTGATGAATAATCATAAAGGATTAGGAAAGATGGAAGAAGAATTAAGATTGCAAAGAAGTTGGAAAATACATGAAAAATGGCTTGAAATTCTGAGTTTTCGTTGTAAGTCTCGCACGCAGTGTTTCTATTGAACTGATCCACGCTTCGTCATGCAGAAGGAAGTTAAGCTGGAAAACAGCAAGAAGTGGAAAGGACATAGCGAGGAAAGAAAAGGAATGGTGCGAGGGCTTGTTTCCTAAATCAGGAAGAGATTTAAGGAAAATGTGCGGATGCTGAAGTCCACGCGATGATGATTGACATCGCGAGGAAAGGAAGTCTGTGCAAGACAGAAGTTTTTATGGCGAGAAGCAGAATTCTTTGGAGAAACTGTGAGACCTCGCCTCATCAAGAAAGATGATTACATTTCTGACTCTCGCTTTGAAGGAACTGGACAAAGCGAGAGGAGAGCTATTCTGATGCGAGCGGTTATCATCCAAGGCAGAAGCAGTTACAACAACCATCTATAAATAAGACCCTTGGGGAATCAGCTCAGCAGGCGGGAGATTGAAGAGAATAGCTCGACTTTACTCTCCAGTCCACTTTTTTAGAATTTAGTAGGTAGGTTAGGATTTAATTTTCTCTGCAATTTACTTTGATGTTCTTCAGATTTGTAATTTGTTTTCGTAGATCTGAATTTCAATTTCGCAGTAGATTTCTTTAAGATTAGTTGTTAGATTAGCTAGAGGATACCCTGGGAGGAGAGTTGCTTTCGGGTCGCTTGTTCATCCATCATGACGATCATCATCTAAACTCCGACTCGCTCGCTCATCTTTGCATTATTCTGATAGCAATCAGATTTCCAGGTGTATTCGTTTTTAATTCTTTGTTATTTGAGATACAAGAAGAATGATCGGTTATCAGATTGTGAATTTCTTATCTTTCTGGTTTCTATTTCCATTTCGTAATTCTGTTTCAGCAGAGTATAAACCTCAATTTCATCATTTAATCTGAATTTTGCATCATATCTTGAATTCGATTTTCGAAGATCATAACACTTCCACATCTTTAATGCGCCAATTGATCGTTCCAATTACGTAAGAAATTTGGATGATGTAACCAAGTTAGGTATGATCTGGCAGAATTATGAATTTACTCGATTTTCTGTCAATGTTATGTTTATAGATGAGAATCATAAGGTTTAATGTTCAGAACTCTAAAAGGTTCCTGGAGACCCATGCAGTGTTAATCATTGTTTGATAATCTTTGAGATTAATAATTTTGAGTTCATGAACCTGGATGCAAAAGATTCTATGTTCATAATTTTCTAAACAGAAATTCCAGAAGGTAGTTATGACAGTTATAAATTCTGATCATTTACTCCGAATAAGGATATTCCCTCGCTTCATCCTAAAAGATGACGCGAGAAAATATCCAGATAGATCTATTATGACAAAGGCTATTCAAATACTCACGCGACGTCAATTTGACAAAGCGAGAGGATCAATCTATAACAGCAATAGACTTGATATCCATTTTATAGGATATTAATCATTTACTTTTACTTCTTATATGTATATAACCACTATCTATAAGTAGGAATTGAGTACCTCGCCGCATTCTTACAGAAACTATCGCGAGGCATTCAATTCTTTGTATAAACAAAATCTGGAGAACATTCTTTGAATATTAGCTCCCTCCACGCTGTACAGACATAGCGCGCGGAAAATTGGAATGTTCATAGTTTGAAACCCAAAATAGTTACTGCGAGCTATTTTGGACACTTATTTTGCAGAGTTATTTCTCAAATTCTTTTTCTTAGGAAAATTATTTCCTAATTCTGTCTAGTTTCCAATGTATATTTTGGAAGCACCCTTGCATTTTGATTAAGAGGATTCAGAATCCTCAACGTCTCTTTATACATATAATACTACATATACATATAATATTTTGGGATATTTCCCAGTATATGATGAGTAATCCTACTTCATGATTACAAAATTACAATTCATATGTGCAACACGTATTACTATTTTACACTGGTACGCTGAGAGAGATGATGATATAGGTTTTCTCAATCATTACTTACTCAGGACTGATAAAGAACAAACTTGTTCTTCAGTTGGGCATTTAGTACCTGTCGTTTAAAAGGGAAAGATGTTTCAAGAACCATCTTTTGTCCTAAAAATTAGTAGAGTATCAGGAAGATTAATTTCCGGGGTTCATGGTATTATAGTTATCACTATAGCTATGAGTAGGAGATTAAATATTTCTACTACAGTCTACTAATCCTGAGTCAAATCATGGATATTTGGAACTGTTTACAGAGATTTCTTGAGCTAAATCAGTTATACAAATCTGAGTAGTCTGGATAAGTCAAGGAAGTTGAATAGCAATTTCATCTTGATATACTTACAAGACTATTATTCCTTATGAATACTTGCAGGAATTACTCTGAAGAACTAAGTCTTATGAAAACATTGGATGATAGATTTAAATATTAGCTTTTTCATTTGTTGTAGAGGACATCCAATACAGGATCATAAGATCAGTTTGATCAGAGTAATAAAAAGAACAACTTCAAGTTCAGATGAATATAGTAAGATTTAGAAGTGACCTCAAGTTGTCAAAGGCTTAATCTGAGTCTGAAAGAAAAAGATTAAGTGACAATTCTGAAAGCTATTATCACAGAAGGAGTCTGACAGATCATTCTGTGATGACAGTATTCAATGATTTCAGAGCTTAGAATGTCATGACACTGAATCATAAGTACCTGTCTTGGGAAGTGATTGAAGACATGAAGAATTGATTAAATTGTATAAGGGATTTCTCTATCTCAATGAACCTTCATTATGTTTTATCCAATGAAGTACGATAATCTCACCATATGCCTATTTCATTTGATTTGGTCTGTAACACCTTAAACACATGAATAAGATCATAATGTTCTACATCATTTTAATTGCTTTCTTTACTGCATTTACAGCTTTAAGCATTTACATTTCAGTAGTATTCTTTAGTAATCATCATTACAACATTCTTAAATCAAGAGTAGAGACAGATTCTGAAGCTAATAACTCTATTAAAACACTTCTATCGTGTAACTCTCTTTTGAACGATCCCGACAATTAAAATAAATATTGCAGCTTGATACCGTGCGCTTTCGGTAGGAAAAACTAGGCAAGCTTTTTAACAGCCCTATAGAGATTATAGTGTAAAGGCTGTCGGGGGGCACTGACCGAGGTTTCACCTCAAAAGCTTCATGCCTCGAGTTATGTTATAACTTGCCTAAGCAATGTTGACACACATTATTAATGATTCATGGAATGATTGGGTAACCCGTGGGGGTTGTTGAATTGCTTGGAGGAATCGTTGAATTACGATATCGTTAATTATGCGTGGATTAATGGATCAAATCATTATTCATTAATGCCTTAGCCTAGGGATTTTGTATTAGATCTATTATGCGTGGACAAATATGTGAACCTAGTGATTAGGTGTTGGATTATTTGGCATATTGTATTTGCATGATATTGCATTGGAATAGACGGTTATGAACCCGATGGGTTGTTATGATGACTTATTTGGTTGGGAAGCCTTCACCGGTGTTGTTGAGTCCCGATGGCCCTACGGGGTGGTTGATTGGCCGTGATGTCTGGATTATTGATTGTTATGCCTGCGATATGATTGATCGGGTAACCTTCAAGGTGTTGTTAAATCTCGGTTACCCTGCGGGGTGTATGATATGGCTGTTATTGCCTGTGATATTGGCTGTTATGCCTGAGATTTGGCTGTGATGTCTGGATTATTGGTTGTTATGCATGCGATATGATTGATCGGGTAGCCTTCACAGGTGTTGTTGAATCCCGATGACCCTGCGGGGTGTATGATATGGCTGTTATTGCCTATGATATTGGCTGTTATGCCTGAGATTTGGCTGTGATGCCTGTGATTGAGTTGTGATGCCTGTGGTCCCTGCGGGATGGTGTATGTTACCCTGTAACGGGTTGAAGTTAATGATATTCTCACCCGTGGGTTCATACCGCCCGGGTTTTTAGGTGTTGGCTAGGCATATTCTTTTGCATCTGCATATAGGTTAGATAGGTGTATGTTAGGCCATGCATCACTTGATAAATTGTATGATTGTGGTTGAAGCACCGGTATGGGACGGTGTGATGTTTATTTATTTTATTTACTTTCTGCTCTGTTATTCATATTATTATTATTATTATTATTATTATTATTATTATTATTATTATTATTATTATTATTATTTATGGTGTTGTTTTCCTTTACTCCCTGGCACGTAGCCTTGCTCAGTACGTTGTACTGACTCCCTTTGCTTTTGTCTGTTTTATAGATCCTGCTGGAGGCGCTAGAGCATGATTTGGGTATGGGGATGAGAGATCACATAGATAGGATTTATCTGTCCATTTCATTATATGTGATTATGTGATACTTTGTTTATTATAACATAATACCTGTTTTGAATAGTTGAGGCCTGTGAGCCTAGGATTTACTTTCTGTCGGCCTGTGACCCTTTATGATTTACTGCTTTGGGTTGGTAGCCCTGTTTGAGTTATTCGTATGCTGTTTAGATATTGTTTGAGAGGCTTGCAACCTGGATGAGCTGCTGGAACATTTATTTGATTATTATGGTGAGACCTCCTATGTGCTTATGTGTTTTATTTATTTTTAGCTTCCACATTAAACTTGATTAATCAGATGATCACTTTAGGTTTACCCAACCTTATACTAGCTGTTTTAAATTAGCTGGCCACTAGTTTAGGATAGTTAGTATGGCGATAATGCTTGTGAAAATTAGGTTTGAATTTTTGGGGCGTTACAGGCTTACAGCTGAAATGTAAAGACTATGTTTCTGAAAATCGCAATGAACTTCAAATGACTATAACTTTCTCAAACGAACTAGGATTTTGACGTTCTTTATATAAATATCTACCTACTCGATATAAGTAATCTAAATAATCTATCAAATTTTTAGAAATTTCAAAAAGAAAAAGTAGATTACAAGGGAGAGAGAAGTACGAGCATGAGAATTGAGAAAAATGAATAGAGATCATTTGGATGTTATTGAAATTACAATAGTACTATTTGTATTAATCTTAGCCATTGATTTCAATATTTCATCAATGGGTTGGATATGCCACAGTATATCAAGAGACATGGGTATCTGCACCCTAACCAAAGCCCAAAAAAAGGTCATTTTCTCAGTTTAAGCATGAACAAGTTTCTAGAAATAGGGAATGATATATATAAGTGAGGGTGCAGATTTGGTGAGCATAGAATCAATGCAAGTGTCCGTATTCGCTGTGGGCTTTTATTTTTATTCTTTTTGGTAAACATTAGTACTAACCTGTTGGCAAAAGTGTATGGAAACTCGAACCATACAAATTACAAAGGGAATAAAAAAGAGAGATAGAGAGTCGGGTGGAAATCGAACCCTCAACCATAAGGTTAAAAATCATGGAACACGAGTCCAAGTCCGGGCTTTTATTTTGGTTTGTTCAACATACCTTTCACCATATCTAAAAATCACACCTTATGAATGAATTCTTCTACAAGTTTAAAGTCAACTTACGTTTACTTTCACCATATCCACTTCCACACCAACTTAATCTACTCTCTAGCCTGTATTGGCTGTTCCGCCAAAAAAAGCTTAATCTAGTTGTATATTCAACTCCAATTTTAAAGGACTAATAATAATAATTGGATTCTTTTTAATCTATAAATAATTCGTACGGATTCTTTTAAAATCCCTTAAAAATACTTAAAAACGTCGAGGAATTAAAATCCTATAATAGATAATTGTACTGAATGTTGATTACTAATTAATAAATGTATTTTGTTATATGTTGAAACCAATTAATGAATCAATAAAATAACTCAATAGTAAAATAATTCAAACATCATAATTATTCAAGCTAATTGTTAACGTTTTTGCTACTACCACGCTAGCTATTTGTATGTAAATAAAAATGATTGTGAATAAAATCTAACAAAATATTTAAAAGGAACATATTTGAAGTGAAACTGAATGAGTATCCGTAATAACTTGAAATAAGTATTAAATATTTTTTGCTAAACTTAGTCATAAGGATGTTTAAACAAGAGAGAATTTTATAATATTAAAGTGTAACTATAGCATTTTTAGGGAATGAGGACTAGGGGTTCGGTTTTCACACTCCCTATCCCTCTTCTTTATCCCATTGTAATTTATAAAATGTGTTTCAAGCACATTTTCTCTGGCTTCGACTCTTAAAAAAATTGCATTTTTAGATAAAATTTGACTCCATTAGTTTAGGAGTCCAGTCTGAATATAGTAGTAGTGATTTATAGTGTATGTTGTCTTTGGGTGTGGCTTGTGTGCTGTCAACAACTTATACTGGCAAAAATGGAAAGATGGATACGCATAAAAAAAAATGTCAGAGCAATGAAAAATGATGACTGTGTGAATGATATGTGCGCATGAAAAAATGATGAATATTATAAAATAAGCAACATCATTTTTCATGGAGCTAACATCATTTTTCATAGCGTGGACATCATTTAGCATGTACAGACAAATTAATTGTCAGTACAGGAACCGGACTGGTTGTTTTTGGCTAGAGATTCTTGCAGGATATTTTTTTAAAAAAAATATATATATATTTGCTACTGTATTATTCAACAATTTATTAGACTTCGGCTACTAAAAAGAACAATCTATTAGTCAATGCATGTTTGATAAAAACAAAATAAAATGACTAAGTTGTTCTTTTTTACCCTTATGTACTTATTGAGTTATTTTATTTTTTTGGGTAAGCGGATGTTTGATTTATTTAAGCAATATATATCGAATTCCGAGATATCCACAATGTTCTCTCGATCAATAATTTCAGTTTACAAGACAAGAATTGAACCCCTCATAGATTTTGACCTTCAAATATCACCACAATCCATGAACTTCTTCCTGTGCTCAAGAACTCGAGTCAATTTCCCAAGTACAAAATGATTAGGGTGACACCGGAAGTGCAGAATATAGTGAAACCAAAATAGTCATCCATCATTAATTAAGGTATTGTGAGCCAAAATTCAGCATCTTCGTAACCATCAATCAGCATTTATGTTGTGGAATTTTTTGGCAACTGGTCTTTTGTTTTTTCAGTTCCCTTGAAACTTAAACTACTGTCAACAAGTTTGAATATCAGACAACAATGAAAACAAATGACTTATTTTCTGTGTCCCACTCAATGTTATTATGGCATGTGGTTTTTTATCAGCAAACTCCATAATTTGGCAAACCTGTAAATAATTATTCAGAATAAAATGTAGGGTATGAAAGGGAAAGATAGATATTCTCATTTACTTAGGGACAAGGAAGATTTTTATTGCAAAAGAATCCAAGGAACCCCATAATCCAGAAAGAGACAACGCGATGATGTCTCAATTCTCAACATCTCCTTGCCAAGAATTTTGTTTGTTCACACAACCGAGCTTATAATGCACACTGTAAGAATGAGTTCTCTATCGACACCTTGTTGCATCACAGTTTAGACAATGCGCAGTCCATTGCATCAACAAGAAAATCTGCAGAAAACAACATGGTCATTACTGAATGGGGCAGATTGTACGTATATAAAATAAATAAGAATGAATGTGGAAACGAACCAGCATCCTCCCTAGTGAAGCAAAGGGGTGGCGTGATCCTGAATACGTTGCCAAAGAAGCCACCTTTCCCAATCAGCACACCCATTTCTGAAAAAAGGTGAAGCCTTTTTGTGGTTGGCAAATGTTTGGATGCAAAATGTTGTTACAGTGTGTATAGAAATAGGCATTGTACCTTTCATCTGTTCCATGATGTGTAGAGTTTCAACCTTGGCAGGGGTTTTCGACTGGCGATCAGTCACCAGTTCGACTCCAAGCATCAAACCTCTGCCCCTTACATCTCCAATTACTGCAAAGACATAAAAAGTACAGTACAAGATTAGCCAATAAAATCACATGGAAAAGAAAATTTTGTAGTTTGTCAATGTGGAAATGAGGCATACTCTCGTATTTGTCCATCAACGATGTAAGGGACTGTTTCAAATGGGATCCGACAGTGTGGGCATTTTGCTGAAGCTTTTCCTTTTCAATTACATTGAGAACTGCAAGCCCTGCTGCAGTGCATACCGGATTCCCACCAAACGTGTTGAAATAGGTTCGTTGAGTCAAGACCTTGGCAATGTCAGGAGTGGTGATTACGGCACCAAGTGGCACTCCATTGCCAATGCCCTGAAGAGAATATAGGTCAGGTAATCGATATTTAAAGGCATACCAGAACCAAAGACACCTGTTTCAATATCTTGGAGGTTGAATGTAGCATAGTTTATTAAAATGGAATCTGATAGGAGTTACAGAACAAAGGCATTGAAGATTTTGGCTAACAATAAAAAATGGAAGTGTTACCTTTGCCATGGTTACGATATCCGGCACAACTCCATGGGCCTCAAACCCCCAAAAATGGCTGCCGGTACGAGCAAATCCAGATTGGACCTCATCAGCTATGCAAAGGCCACCAGCCTTTCTAACGGTGCTATAGACCTCCGGAAGATATCCAGGAGCCAACTCCATAATCCCACCAACTCCCTGTAAAGGTTTCATTTAGTAAACCGAATGAGAAAAAGGAGAAATATGACGAACAAAATAAAATTTAATAAATGTCAAACTCTTTCATTGGATAACAACCTGGATGGCTTCACCAATGAATGCAGCAACATGACCAGATGTTCCATATGTTATTATATCACTAACATCTCTTGCATACTTCAATCCGTCGGAGCCAAAAAGCCCTCGGTATTGATCAGGATTCTGGGCATGGTGTACCCCGGCCTATTGCATATCACATACGAAAGTAAGAAACAGGACGAAAAATCCAATCTAGTTGGCATATAATTTTATTTTTCATAAAATCAACACTCCAAATTCATGTTTGGTTTGAAAGACATAACCCCTAAACCAGAATCCTCAACAAGCAACACAGAAGGAGAAATACGCTGAGTTCGACTACAAATATTAGCGCAGTGCAACAACACTTTACAGACAAACCACAATCCTAATTCTGCCGGCCAAATAAATTCTCAATGTTGTACCAGCCAAGAATCCCAAACATATGTCCCAAATTAGAACCGGGTTATTCACTAATTAAAATTTAAAACTACTTCGACAATACTGCAATCAACTAAAAGTAAAAATGCATGACATACAATTCCAAGTTACAAAGCCAACACTGATTATATTTCAACTAGCATCACAAAGAGGCCATTACCTGAACTATGTTGAATTTGTAGTTACATTGAGCAGTGGCGCCCATTGTCGCCGCAGCATTGCCATGATATCCATTCCTAACTGAAATCACATCCTGGCAGCCCGTATACAATCGGGCCATCATCAAAGCAAGTTCATTCGCCTCCGTCCCAGAATTCGTAAAGAAAACAACCTAAAAACAAAAGTCACCAATCAATGTTTACCCCAAAAACCCTAAATTCAACTCCAAGAAAATACATAAACAGAGAGTCACAAAACGAATCAATAAATGTATAAAAAAAAAAAAAAATTACTTTAATATTTGGAAAATCAAACCTTGAGGTCTCCGGGGAACTTGGAAGCCAGAGCCTCGGCAAATTCGGCGATGGAGGGATTCAAGTACAGAATGGTGGAATGCTGCAGACGCTTGGTCTGATTGACTATAGCCTCCACCACTTCGGGGTGGCAGTGGCCGCATCCGACGGTGGCGATACCCCCGAACGCATCCAGATACCGCCGGCCATTCTCGTCGAACAAATACTGCATCTTCCCATCCACCAAATTCAACTGCAAAAGACAAACAAAAGGAACAAAAAGATCAAATTAATACGTCCACGGGCGATCGAAGCACGAAATGAATGAAGAAATTGAAATCATTCATACCGGGGTGTTGAAGAAATGGAAGACGGCGGGACTAAGGTGGAGGTTCCTTTTCTCGAGGATCTGTTGGGCGGTGGGGCCGGTGTAGGGCGGAGGAGTGTAGTCGAAGGGGGGCATTTGTGGGGGAACCGGCGAGGGATCGGGAATGGAATGGGAAAGGGAGGATTGGGAGGTGGCGAAGGAGCGGAGGAAGCGACAGGATTTGGGAGAAATCGCCGCCGCCGCTTTGGAGAGAAATCTGTGCATCATCTTGGGTAGGGTTGAAATCGAAAAGGAAGAATTGGGATTTAGGAAGGGCAAGAAGATTTATGTCCGATAAAGGTTGTCGAAGACGGAAACCACGAACTTGTTGCTGCGAGACTATGGGGGAATTGGGACGATTATTTATAGGGAAATGAGTGTGGGATCCCCTCTGTGCCGGTACATATACACCACATGGTTCATATTCGATCACTAAATCTGGCACGTGCGTGGTAAGTGTGGAGGCTGGGGAGCAGTATGATGTAGTATGTATGAACTATGAAGTGATACAAAGTTAAAAATTTCCGATAATGTTTTATGTTGCATAATTGACTTGAAGAATGAAATATTTGGACTTGAGAAATGTTTCAAATTTTAAATTTTAAATTAGTTTCAAATTAAGGATGGATATTTGAAATTAATTTTAAATTGGTTTAAAGTTAAGGAAAGAGATTTGGGTTTCAATATATATCAACTCGTATGAATTTTAAGTTCTTTCCAAATTCATTCAAAAGTAGATTTAATGTATACTAAAATACTTCATCCGTTTTTATTTATTTGCACCTATTCCTTTGCTACTATTTACTTTACAACTTTGATCCATTTTTTATTTACAGTTATGTAAGAAAAATATAGTCAGGATGTGCTGACGCGCTTTCTCGCAAGGCAGTGAATAGCGAAGAATTCTACACGACGTGGGCTTTCCCCCGGATGAAGTTAGATCATTCCTGGATCAAGATGCGAATGGCGTTCTATTTCCTCGAGCTTGAGGAGGGTGGTGGTGTGATTGATCGTTGATGTAATTTTCTCTTTTCTTGTTTTTTTTCTCTTTCTTACCTCGCCTTTTCAGGCTGTGTTACCCAAAAAAATATATATATAGTCAGGATGATGTGGTATTCGTCTAAGCACGTAGTCTTAAGAGA
Organism: Hygrophila difformis; assembly: GCA_030278955.1. Classification (NCBI taxonomy): domain Eukaryota; kingdom Viridiplantae; phylum Streptophyta; class Magnoliopsida; order Lamiales; family Acanthaceae; genus Hygrophila; species Hygrophila difformis. The sequence goes on from JAOANR010000001.1 coordinate 12,857,085, forward strand.
CCAACGTTTGTAAATTTTATTTATACACAATTTAATTTTTAATTAGTAAAAATGTGTATTGCATAGTGTGATGGTGAGAATGAAATGGTTACTAGAAAAGCGAATGTACGTAGTATTGTACACTTCCTCCGTTTAATATATGTGATCCACTTGCAATTGAGTAACTTTGATCAATTTTTTTAACATAATTACATAAGAAATAGTCGAGTGAGATATTTTTATATTCATCTAATCACGTAGTTTTAGAATATTAAAATTTTATAACGTTTACATATATACAATTTAAATTGTTAATAGTTAAAAATATATTTTGAATTGCGTGAAATGCTGATATTAAAAAATTGAAGGCAGTAAAACTAAAACCAGTGGGGGAGGAATAGATTGACACAAATCAAATTTGCCTAGGATATTAAAAAGTCAACTATGTTCTATGGGGGAAGAATACATGGATATAGAATCTAATCTTGTCACATGCCAAAGCTAGATCCGATTACCCAAAACCAAAATTAAAGGAAATGCAAACAAAGATGATCAATGAGAAATAAGACTACCTACTTGTTTGGCTCTGGTGTAGCCAAGGACCTTTTTCTCCTCAAGGGAGGCTATCGGAAAAGGATCAAACCGATTACGGGTTCGGATTAACAATAATGCGCCCACAATTGAATGAATCTTCCTTGAATTGATCAACAATAACACGATACAACGGAGAATCTGCCTGTTGTTAAGAAACAACGGCGGAATTCACCAAAAACAGAGAACCAAACTACCAGCTGCTAAGGAGCAACGGTGGATTTGGAAATGGTAACCGCTACAAACTAGGCTAGATTCTAAGGAAAGCTGTAAAGGAAAGCTGTAAAGAAAGCAGTAAAGATAACAAGGAATTAAAATTGATAAAAGTAATTTGGGGGTTGGATTGATCTCCCTGATTTTGAGTGTGTCGACCCCTATTTATAGCCGGAGCTGGAATAACCGCTCTCCGGCTAACTCCTCTGAGCCGAATTCTTTCTCTCTTCCATTCGGTTGTTTAGGTTTCGGCTGTTTCTTCCCATTTCGGCCGAAATCTTCATCAGCTTCGATTTCCTCCCTTCGGTTTACTATGCACTTTCGGCCTTACCAATCTCGAGCCCATCTTCTTTTTGGACTTCCTCTTTCTTCCGGCCCATGTCTTATGGCCCAATAGCTCTTTCGCGGCCCATTATTCCATATGGCCCCAACAGATGCCCTCCTTACTTGGGCGAATTGCTTCCATACGAAGGAGCCCAAGTAACTTCTCTCTCTCTCTTCCTCTTCGTGCGCTAACTCCTCCTTAATATCCGGTCACGTCCTTCTACGCCTTTTCGTTTGCCCCTACTTTGTTTTTATAACCATTTTCCTCTTTCCTGCTTACTCACTCTCCCTTCGTCTTCTCGCCCTTTTTCCTCTTTATTGATGGCGCAACCGACTCTTTCCCCTTCCTCTCAAAAAATCAAAGATGCTGAAGATTCCCTAGTTGAAACTTCTTCGCTCCGTCTTATTGATGACGGCCTCGTTACTCTTGGCCCTCTTGCGACTTCAACCGAGGCCACGATTTCTGCTTCTGTTCTCTTTGGGGAATCGAAGACGATCCCCTTGTTTTCGGACTATTTCTCTGTCAAGCTTTTCGGCCCTCTCAATACTTGGCCGTTGGTGACTCAGGAGCATGTTGCCTGGTACGAAAGGGCCCTTCCTCATTGTGGATTAGGTTGGGTTAACTCTGGCATTGTTCACTTGATTAAGCTGAGTACTCAACCATTTCCTACTACTTACAATTATATTCAGGCTCTCCTTTGCTTCTGGAACTCATCCATCAACTGCTTCTGTTTCCCATGGGGTATGATGACTCCAACCATCGAGGATGTTAAGCTTCTTCTGGACTTGCCCTCTCTTGGAAAGCCCGTCTTAGGTGTTACTGACTCTGACAAGCCTAATACGAAGAACACCGGCTTTGCTTCCGGGCTCACCTTTGCTTCATGGATTAGCAAGTCTCTGAGGACGAATCTGTGGCTTTTATGATGCATTTCCTCAGCCGATTCTTTTGGTGCGCCCCTGCCAAGAATGTTGTTCTTGAGACCTATCCTCTGGCCAAGGCCCTTATGGAAAAGAATCATTTGCCTCTCGCCGACTATTTCTTGGCGCATCTATATTCTGGTATGTCTTCCTTGGTTCATGGATGGGCTGACGGCCACTCTAGCCGGTCTCATGGTCCTCTTTGGTTCCTTCACCTCTGGCTGGTATGGCATTTCAGGGATATGTCCCTTTTTGAACCTCAACCCTTCGAGACTACCCATCCTTCCGCTAACGATCTTCTCGGGGTTCGGTTTCCCGAAATGCGCTCTGAACAATGGATCTACTATTTCATGAGCCGATCCCCACTTGGTCCTTCTTCCTGCCACCTGTATTCTGGCACTCCGGATAGTTGGGTTTCGGCTATCAACACTCCCCTTTTCGGTAGACTCCTTCCAAAGGCGTTCGCTCAAGTCTGGAATGCTTGTATCATTCCTCGTCACATTTTCAACTGTTCGTTGTTCGTTCCCCCTGACCATTCTATCCCTTCTGAGGTTTACAATCCTCACTTAGTTAGCCGTCAATTCGGCTTTGTTCAGGATGTGGTTGCTCCTCTCTATGGGGACCCGAATCGATACAGCAAATCCTTCAAAGGATTCGGCTCTGAGAACAGCCGAAATCTCTGTCGTATTTGGGCCCTCCGGATTTGCAACTTTGAAGTTCGTTCCTTCGACGTCCGCCCTGGTCTTTCAACTACGCGTTTCGATACCTGGTGGGAAAAAGCTCTTTCTTATGCTAATTTTGGCACTAACTTGCAGAGCCTCCTTGTTTCTCGCGGCTTTCCAGGTATTATGATGTTTTCGGTTGTTGGTTCAGCCCCTGATTACTCCTGCTCTTCTCAAGAGGATGACCCTCTACTTCCTTTACTTAGTAAGTCTTTCGGCTTTCTTTTTGTTGTGTATCGTATATTTTTCTCAAATTTCCCCTTTTTCTTTCGCTTTGCAGGGGCTGCTTTGGATGATGTTTCCTCTCTTCCCCCTCATCCGCGTATTTCGTCTGCTCCCGCTACTTCCGGAAAACGCAAACGTGCTACTTCTGGTTCAGGGAAGTCGAAAAAAGAACCAGCACCCAAGACGCTGCGACGTTCGGCCCGTTCGCCTCTTCCGGGTTCGGCCTCGTCTGCTGATCAGGTCTCTTGCCGTTCTTTTCTTCTATATTTATTTTTTTTTCCTCATCATCTTCCCTTTAATATTTGTCTCCCTTTCTTTTTTTTTCCTCTAGGCTCCTCGAGTTACCGTCTCTTCCGGCCCTTCCGAATCACCTAATCCCTCATCTACGGCCCTTGATCCTATTGATGAGGACCCGGCTATTACTTCAAGTACAACTCCCGTTCCTTCGGCCGATATGGGGCTGGGATTGACTTCTCGGGCACCTGAGGGTGGCAATACTGGTTCGGCTGTTCCCATTTCGACTACTTCTCTAGCCGTAGCTCTTCCCTCTTCTTCTATTGCCTCTGTTCCTAACCCCTCCCCTGTACACACTCGGCTGGGAGAATTGGCCGTTGGCAATGTTAATCCTTCATCACCTTTCCCGGATAAGGATGTTCTAGATGATTTCTTTTCCCTTTCCTTTGTTTCTTCTTCATCGGAATTCCCTCGTTCTTTTAAAGCCTGCTTGGATAAGCTTGAACGCCTGATTTCTGAACCCTCCAACGCCTTCTCCGTTCAAACCAGGCCTATCCTATTGCTTATCTCTTATATCAAGCGGACTTTTCCTCAAGATCTTCTGGTCTCTGGCTTGACCAAGGTCGTTGATGCAATGTTCACCTGTCTATTACGGATAGACATGGAGCTTCCCAGCCTCTTGGTCTTTCGCAAAACGCTTGAAGATGAACATGCTTCCCTTAACTTTCACAGGGCGGAATTTGACAAGCACGCTTCCGACTATCATTCTTATATGAGTCAATTGTCGGCCAATGATGGCCTCAGATCCAATTATTTGAATCGTCTTTCCGCCATTGATTCTGAAATCAGCCGTCTTCAACATGAGGCACAAGGTGTGAAGAATGCCTTAGCCGAAGTTGACCAAGAATCGGCTCACTTGCAAGGACTCATAAAGGAGCTCCACAAATCTGCTCAAGCTCCGCGGGACAAACTTGCTAGTCTTAAAGAGACGACAGACTACCTTGCTTTGAGGATATCCTTCAGTGACACCGTCCTTAACGTTTTCCGTGACTTGTGGTCAGACACTCAGAAGGCGCTTGATCAGATTCGCTCTGTCGCGGTTCAACTTCCTTCGGTGCCAGATACTTCAACGGCTTCTGATAACCTTCTCGTCAATCCTCCTTCAGGGGATGATCTGAAGAATTCTGGTAATATTTAATTTGTTCTTTTGATCCTGACGATATACGATGATTATGTCTTCCTTTTCTTTTAATTTCTCTTCTTAGATGCTCCGTGTGATCCTTTCGAAGACACTATCGACAATCTTTTCTCGTCCCAACCCGATGATCCTCTGGTTTCGGCCGAAGCTGAAGCTCGATCGTATCGGGAGTTTCAATCGGTATTGAATCCAACTTCTACTAGTACTTCGGCCGCTCCTCTTACCAGTGACTTCGGTGACGACATTGCTTATGATTTGAGTGGAGATTGAACTCTGTTGTTGTTATTTTCTTTTTTGGATGTAATAATATCCCCCCTTACTGTACTCTTGGCTTTCATTTCGGCCGATTCGCTCTGTATACTTAATCGGCCCATTATAAAATGTTTGTCTTTTTGCGGACTTATTTCGCCCGTTTCTTCCCTGTTCCCAAGGATATTTTCTGATACAATATTATCTTCTGCAGCTTTATTGGGATTCTTGAAACGTTTCTTCCGTAATCAATGCTTTTCTCTTTACGTTTCCTTTTTTTGTTGTAACTGACATCTCCCCATTTTTTCTCTATAAATACCAACTCCTCTTCACTTCTTGTTCCATAATCTCGCAAACACCAGTCATGAACATCTCGATGCTTTTAATTCCTTCTCCTCCCTGGCCCCCTTGGCCCGTTGGCTCTTCGGTTGGTCCTTTACTTATAAACCGAAAGCCCCTTTTATATGCAACGCGAGTTCAACTAATCCTTTCATCATTATCTTCATATACATTGGGAACTTCTCACACTTTTCTCAATATGTATTCCGACGGTCATACTCGGGCTCTGCCCTATTCCCTCTTGTTGTTGTGACCCGTCGTAATCTTACTAATATCGGTCCCACAGTCTTGGGCGGTCGAATAATAATCGCGCCTTTCTATGGGACCGAATTATTTTCTAAGCTCCGAAGGCCATACCCCTCGAATTTCGTCCCTATCTTCAATGCTAAGAAGGGGGTATCCTTGCTGGAGCAGATTAAAATTTTCTTCTTCCTGGTCTGGGAGTTGGCTTTCTTGGCACAGCCATCTCTTCTCCCGCCGGCTAGAAGAATCTGGGCTTGGGAATGAATGTTGGCCATCTACCACTTCAGATCCCACTTGCCTCTGCCTCTTTTTAGCCGTTTTAGCCCAGGACGTTTCCCTTGTATATTGTAATGTCGGGCTACCAGCGCCGCTTTCGGCCGAAGTAGCACCCTCTTTGTACTTATTCGTTCATGCAATAAAATCTTTACTTTTTCGCATCGCTTAATGTTTGATCCCATACTGATGGATAATATTTCTTCATGTATCTCGCATTAACTGGATTTGACATCTGCTCACCATTTTCGTCCACCAACACGTACGCTCCATTTGGTAATCTTGTATGAACAATAAATGGTCCCTCCCAATTGGGACTCCACTTACCTAATCGGCCGTCCTTCTGCCTAGGCGGCCATATAACTTTCCAAACTAAGTCTCCAACTTCAAACCGCTTAAGACGAATTCGCTTATTATACCAATCGGCCACAATATCTTTATTTTTCTGCAAATTCTCAAAGGCCTGCACCCGATTGGAATTTATCTCCAATAATTCATCTTTCATCGCATGATCATACTGTTCGGCTGACATCGAATCCGCCTGGCTTGTTCTCAAAGTCGGCACTGTTATTTCGGCTGGCAATACTGCATCCATTCCATAAGTCAGCCGAAATGGTGTGAACCCAGTAGCTGAAGTTTTAGCATTTCGATAGGCCCACAATGCTTCAGATAACTTTTCGTGCCATTTTCTTGGTTGATCTTCAATCATTTTCTTTATGATTCCTATTAGCTGCTTGTTTGTGGCCTCTGCTTGTCCATTTCCTTGCGGGTAATATGGTGACGAATGCACAATTTTTATCCCGTATTCGTCTGCAAAGGCCTTGACCTTTTCTCCCACAAATACAGTTCCTCTATCTGTTAGAATCGTCTGTGGGATCCCGAATCTATAAATCAACTGTCTCTTAATAAACTCAATCACCTCCTCTTGTGAAATGCTGACATACGCCTGAGCTTCGGCCCATTTTGTGAAGTAATCTGTTGCTACTAGCACGAACTCATGTCTTTTCGACGAAGAGGGATGAACTTTTCCTATGATGTCCATGGCCCATCCTCTGAATGGCCATGGTTTGATCATTATATGTAATTCTTCGGCCGGTAACTTCTGAATCGGCCCATGCTTTTGACATTCGGTGCATCCTCTTGCATATTTTTCACAATCAGGACCCATATTCGGCCAATAATATCCCAGCCGAATAATACTCCACTTCATCGACTTTCCTGCCCGATGCGCGCCACATATTCCTTCATGAACCTCTCCCATTACCCTTCTAGCGTCTTCTTCTCCGACGCATCTGAGCAATATTCCATCAATAGCACGCTTGAATAATAACCCTCCTATTATGACGTAGTCCATAGCTTTCCGTTTTTCGGCTGGATTAGCCTCCGAAGGATCTTCTAACGTCTGTGCTATCTTTTTTATCCATTCGGCCTTCTCTGTTTCGGCCAGACGCACTTCTACATTTCCTGCTATCGGCATCAACCGATATTTAGCTGCATGTTGAGCCAATTCATTGGCTACTTCGTTCTTTTCTCTCGGGATATACTCAATGTACACCTCATCAAATTCTTCTAACAAAGTAACCGCTTCTTCATACAACCTAATCAACTGAGAACTCTTAACCGAAAAATCGCCTAATAATTGCTGAACAACTACTTGCGAGTCTCCTTTGACAATGATTGCTCTGACTCCTTCTTCTATCAACCGTTGTAATCCCGAAATTAACGCTTTATATTCGGCTTGGTTGTTCGTATATGACTCTGGTAGTTGCACGAAATATTTGTATACCTTGCCCTCCGGCGTTTGTAGGGTAAACCCCGCTCCAACTCCTGAAGCGGCTTTAGAACCATCAAATGTCATTACCCATGGTTGCAAGTATACAATTCCTATCTCACCAACTTCTTTCGGCCGATCCTGATGATCGATGTCATCGGTTATCGGGTGCATCACATGATCAGCCAGAAAATCGGCTACAATCTGTCCTTTCATAGCCCTCAAAGGTTGATATCTCAAATCGTATGCATTTAACTTCATGGCCCATTTGGCCATTCTTCGGCTACTGACCGGATCATTCATTATAATCTTAACTATGTCAACCGAAGCTACTACTATCACTTGCCTCGGTTGAATATAATATTCTAATTTCTGGCATGCATGATAAAGACTTAAACATAGTTTATGAATCGGCGAGTACCTTACTTCGGCGTCCCTTAGGATTCGGCTAAGATAGTAAATCGCCCGATCCCTTCCTTCATCGTCTTCTTGCGCCAGTAATGCTCCAATAGATTCTTCGGCCGCTGCTATATACAACTTCAATGGCCGTCCTAAAATTGGAGGAACCAACACAGGTGGATTCATCAAATCCTGCTTCAATTGTTCGAAGGCTTTTTGTTGGTCGATTCCCCATTTGAACTCCTCTTCCTTCTTTAACCTCAATAAATCGGTTAGTGGTTTCGACTTTCCAGCCGCATTCGCTAAGAATCGTCTCAGAAAACCGATTTTTCCAAGAAATTTTTGTAGACTCTTCTTATCATGTGGAGGTTTGGCTTCTTGGATAGCCCTGGTTTTGTTCGCATCAACTTCTATTCCTTTGTTATGTACCAGGAACCCGAGAAAATTTCCTGCCTGCACTCCAAAAGCACACTTGGCTGGATTCATCTTGACTCCATGCAGCCTCATCCTCGTGAACACCTTCCGCAAATCGTTCAAATGGCTTTCGATATCTTTGGATCGGACCATGACGTCATCAATATAGACTTCAACACAATCCCCTATGAGGTCATGGAAAACATAGTTCATGGCTCTCTGGTATGTAGCTCCTGCATTCTTCAGTCCGAACGGCATCACCACCCATTCATATATCCCTATGGCACCAGGGCACCGAAATGCAGTCTTGTGAATGTCTTCTTCGGCCATAAAAATTTGGTTGTATCCTGAATATCCATCCATGAAAGATAGCATCCCCTGTTTTGCGGCCGAATCAATCAACAAGTCAACAATAGGCATCATATACTCATCTTTTGGAGTGGCTATATTAAGATTCCTGAAATCAATGCAAACTCTCAATTTTCCATTCTTCTTTATTACAGGAACAATATTTGATAGCCATTCTACATATTTAGCTGGCCTAACAAACCCGGCCGCTAACAATTTCTCTATTTCTTCTTTTATTTTTGGGACTATTTCGGGCGCTGCCCTCCTGACCGGCTGTTTATGCGGCCTGAACCCTTCTTTAATAGGCAGTCTGTGCTCTACAATCGACCGCTCCAATCCTGGCATCTCTGTATAGTCCCATGCGAAACAATCCTTGAATTCGACTAGAACCTCCTTAAATCGGCCTGTCATCTGCTGATCAAGATTTGCACTCAACGGGATCTCCCTCGGGTGTTCGTCTGTACCAACATTGACCATTTTCAAGGGGTCTTGAGCTTTGAAATCCGGCGTTCGCTTTGGAATTGCGTCTATTAAATCGCTCCATCCTGCTTTGTCGTCTGAAACCCCGAGTTCGGCCGATTCGAACTCGGTCGCTTGATTCGGTTGTGACTCCATCATTTATTTTCTTCTTCGACTGGTCGTTCATCGGCCTGGTATCTGATTTCAAACCCCAAATCTGTCCAATCACACTCGATCACCTGCGGGTACCGATCCCCTACCACTGCTAGGAATGGTTGAATCGGTTCTTCATATAACACCGCATCAATTCGTCCGGCTGAGCTGACTGGAAATGGAGGTTGATCTCCATCTACTTCTTCTACTGTGCCATCTTTCTTCCAGAACCATACTTTCTGGTGAAGCGTTGATGGCAAACATCGAGATGTATGAATCCAGCATCGGCCTAATAGGGCCGCATACGGGACTTTTGCATCCACCACAAAGAACATGGTCGGAATTGATATTGTTCCGACCGTTACATCTACCAGTATACATCCTTCGGCCGCAGTTTGAGCCCCCACAAAACTCATTACCTTCATTCTCGTAGGGAGTAAATCTTCCTTCGAACGGCCTATCTTCGTTAGCGTGGACAGTGGCATGATATTAACTGTGGCTCCACCGTCGATAAACATTCTTCTGAGTGGTCTCCCATTGACCCACCCTTTAACGTATAAAGGCCTCACATGCTGGGACATCTTCGCAGTTGGAGGCAAAATCGTACCTGGTTGAGCTTCAGGAACAAATGCTTCATATCCTTCCTCAAACGATTTCTCTATTTCGGCTTCCGGCCGAAATATCTCAAGTTTATCGAAACAAAAATCCACTATGGGTTCTTCATCACCATAGTATTCTCCATCCTTTTGACAAAAAACCACCGCTGGTTCGGAATCCGACCAGTACTCCTCTTTCTCTTCGGTGGTTACCGTCACCATATTCGCGCTAGATCCGAAGTCGAACTTAAACTGCCCAACAGGGGGTGTATCGCTATTTGGAATGATGGTTGTCTTTGGTTTCCACTCCCTGGTTCGGACTGGTCTAGGCTTCCATTCGTCTTTGGATTTCGGCTGCTCACTTTCAACTTTCGGCTGTATTACTTTTGGCCGAAATTCAGTCTTGTTCTTTAGCCGATCCTGTCCTTCTTTCGGCTTCCTCTCTTCTTTTGATTCGGACCTCAAACGAGCTGAAAATACCCTATTGAGTATTCGTCCTCCCGAGAACGAACAATCATCAGGGAAGTCCTCTTCCATATGCATCATATCATACTCCTCTTGCTCAGAAGCAGCAGCTGCTTTAAGCCGTTGCATTCTTCGTTTGAAAGTACGATATGACCCCTTTCCTTTTGGGACTTTTCTCTCCTCTGCCCTCCAAGCTGAATGGTCATGCCGGCGTTGATCGAAATGCCTTCTTTCTGGAGAGTTTCGGACCCATCGGCCTACCTGAGTATTTGCTGGTGGCCTTCTAAGCTTTTTCATTTCGGGGCTAACAGCTTCTTCAGGGACTGTGATCTGTATCACAGTCTTTCCATTCTGTTTATCGGCTGTTAACTTCATCTCTGAGTCCCACCCGTTGGTTATGATTTTCAACGTTGGTCTCTCACTCTTATCTCCGACCTCGATCTCCTGATGTCTCTCCGATTGCTTGATCCACTCTTTCACCTCATAATTCCCCAATCGGTCAAAAACATCTGTAACTTTCTCTTTTCCCTTCGGAGATCCTAGCCTTTTCCATACTCCTGACTTCTGAGCCGATGGCTGCTCCCCAAGCCGATCGTGCACAGAACTCTTGCTAGATGATGTTTGATCCCCCAATCGGTCATGCACCGATTTATTCTGGTTGGGCTGCACCATCACCATGTTGGCAACTGGGAACGGATTCTTATCGACCGCCATAAGCCTTTCTGGGAACTTCAGCTTCCCATCATCGACATGTTTCTGAATCAGCTTCCTAAAATGCCCACAGATGGCCGTGGAATGAGTGGCTGATCCGTGGAATCTGCACCATCCGGCCTCCAACTGATCCTTGGTAGGCTGTGGATGGTTTCCTTTAAACTCTAGCAATCCGTTCTTCTGGCAATAATCAAATATTTCGTCCATTTGTGACAAGTCGAAAGAGTAAAACCTTTGAGATTCATCTCCTCCTTCTTTCTCCTTGCCTCTGGCTGGCCGAAGTGCTGGACAAGTCATAGGCTTTTTTATGATTAACTCTGCCCTCGCGACTTCGGCTAATGCAGGAACGTCTTCCGCATTGTACTCTTCTTGAATTTCACATCTATCCAGAGATTCAGCAAATGAGGCAGCTGACTGGATAGGTTGTGACCTTCCACTTTGACTTCGGCTTGATTTGAAAGCCGCTTGTTCCGCCAAATATGTCTCCATCCTTATTGCTTCAGCCGTTAATTCGGCTACCGTCCTCGGTCTTGTTACCATCAATCTGTCCTTGATGGCAAACTTCAAATTCTGCTTTAAGATTTGAATATATTCATGCTCAGGCAGCATTGTCTTCACCTGAGCCTTCACTGCATAAAATCTCTCAATGAATTCAGTAACCGACTCAGACGCCTTCTGCTTGGTTGACGTCAGATCAACTACCGAGACTTCCGGACTAGTATTATAGAATCGGTCATGGAATAACCGCTCCATTTCGGCCCAAGTATTGACCGATCCCGCTGGCAAGTTAATGTACCATTCGAATGCTGGGCCAGTTAATGACAAACTGAACAGTATCAGCTTGTGAAAATCATTTTGCGCGATTCTGGTATATTGAGCTGTAAATCGGCCGATATGCTCGATGGTAGAGCGGCCGACTTCTCCAGAAAAAGTGTTAAAATCTGGAACCTTCACCCCTCTAGGCAGTGGATACTGCTCCTCGATGTAATCTGGATAAGGTTTCCGATACATCGGCCTATTCTCCTGGCCGATGAGATTCCCAAACTGTGTGCGAATAATCTCAGCAATCAGCTCTCTGTCAACCAGTTGTGGAGGATTCTGCTGAAGTGGTGCGTATTGTTGTTGAACCACTGGAGCAGGCGGTTGAGCAGCTGGTTGAGGCGGTTGATTCTGTTGCTGATCGTACCTCTGCTGCGGAGGAACAAAAGGCCGAGCTCCATGCCCTCCTGGCGGCCTAAAGGCCTGCTGCTGAAAATTGTGAGGATTTTGCGGTGGATTTTGCGCCACTGGAGCTTGTTGTGCTCCCATCGGATACATACTCCTCGCGATTTCGGCTCTAAACATGGCTGGCATCGCTGCCAGAATATTTCCTTCAATTTGGCGAACCGAGTTGGTAACCGCCGCCTCCACCATAAATTGAACCTGATCTCGGAATCGCGGGGTTAAATCATCGTTCGAAAACTCCTGATTATGGAAATGTGATGGTCCGGGGAACCCTGGGGGGAATTCTCCGGCTTCTGGTGCACGCTCTTCCTGAATCGGCGGCAAATCAGTCCTCGCCGCCGTGTTTGCTGCTGGAGTTGCTTGTTCAAACGCCATTTTGCGTCCCACTGGGCGTGCCACTGTTTGGCTCTGGTGTAGCCAAGGACCTTTTTCTCCTCAAGGGAGGCTATCGGAAAAGGATCAAACCGATTACGGGTTCGGATTAACAATAATGCGCCCACAATTGAATGAATCTTCCTTGAATTGATCAACAATAACACGATACAACGGAGAATCTGCCTGTTGTTAAGAAACAACGGCGGAATTCACCAAAAACAGAGAACCAAACTACCAGCTGCTAAGGAGCAACGGTGGATTTGGAAATGGTAACCGCTACAAACTAGGCTAGATTCTAAGGAAAGCTGTAAAGGAAAGCTGTAAAGAAAGCAGTAAAGATAACAAGGAATTAAAATTGATAAAAGTAATTTGGGGGTTGGATTGATCTCCCTGATTTTGAGTGTGTCGACCCCTATTTATAGCCGGAGCTGGAATAACCGCTCTCCGGCTAACTCCTCTGAGCCGAATTCTTTCTCTCTTCCATTCGGTTGTTTAGGTTTCGGCTGTTTCTTCCCATTTCGGCCGAAATCTTCATCAGCTTCGATTTCCTCCCTTCGGTTTACTATGCACTTTCGGCCTTACCAATCTCGAGCCCATCTTCTTTTTGGACTTCCTCTTTCTTCCGGCCCATGTCTTATGGCCCAATAGCTCTTTCGCGGCCCATTATTCCATATGGCCCCAACAGATGCCCTCCTTACTTGGGCGAATTGCTTCCATACGAAGGAGCCCAAGTAACTTCTCTCTCTCTCTTCCTCTTCGTGCGCTAACTCCTCCTTAATATCCGGTCACGTCCTTCTACGCCTTTTCGTTTGCCCCTACTTTGTTTTTATAACCATTTTCCTCTTTCCTGCTTACTCACTCTCCCTTCGTCTTCTCGCCCTTTTTCCTCTTTATTGATGGCGCAACCGACTCTTTCCCCTTCCTCTCAAAAAATCAAAGATGCTGAAGATTCCCTAGTTGAAACTTCTTCGCCAGTTGCATGATTAGCCTTGTCTGCTTGCTTCCTTTGGGGTGCTCCAACTCTTTCATTTACTCCTCTTCTTCTCTCAGCTATTTTTGAATGAATCTCTTGGCGCAATTCTAGGAGCACGGACCATCCGGTATGATTACATTCGTCGTTTTGACAGACACACCGGGTGCATTATTTGTACACTAGACATGCCGGAGCATGATGGATGCCCCCAAGCAATTCCCGAACATAAAGAGCAGCTAGTAGTCCACATTTGGTCGGAATGGTTTCCTTAAAAGGATTAAAAATTGAGATGATGGAAGAATGAACATATTGTGAATCAAAATGGACCAAATTAAACTGCTTGTTATGGGTAGGTTTTTTTAAAAAAATAATAATACTACTATACAATATAATTTCGGGTATGTTACGGTATAGACAATTGTATGGAATCACGTACTGATAAGTAATAGCAGCCGTCGATCTACTTTTAGTTTGGATGGTTGAAATTTATTAGATGTGCTAATTGTTCATTTTTTTTTCTTTAGGTTTGTGAGCTGTTTTTGTATTGTTTTTGCTATTTTGATCGGCCCTGTTCATTGATAACATTGATGTATCAATAAATGTGCCGGGCTGTGAGCGACTTAAAGAGTTATGGAAGCGACTAAAATAAATAAAATGATTAGTAACTTGAAAGTTGACAAAAAAACGACTTAATTACCATGGTAGCACTCTAATGGAAACCAACAGTAATACAAACAATTGAATTGTATTGAGATGAGCCATAAGAGTATGTGACAGTGATGTGTGGACTGTGAAGGAAATTGTTTGGGTGCTGGCGTACTGTAGGTGCTGGCACATTTAAAAGTGATGGGTATGTGTATATGAAATGATATGTGAGTATAAAAAGTGATGGATGGAGGCTATGAAAAAAAACTAAGGAATAAATGCCAAATTAGTCCTTTTTCTTTTTATTTTGGCCAAATTAGTCATTTATCTATTTTTATACCCAATTAGTCCTCTACATTTTGTCTTAATGTCCAATTTAATCCTTTTTATATAAAATAATCTCCACTTGACACTCTTTTATATTAAATTGACCACCAACCTTTCAAACTATTTCATTTTAGCCCCAAAACTTTAAATAGTGATTTTTTTAGTCCATTCATCAAATAAATGCCCAACATGCTTCCGTAAGAAAAATTAAATAAAAACCTCATACCTCGGGTTTGACCGCCTTGTTGTCGGGTCTTCCGAGCTCTAGGATTTTACGGACACCTTCCAACTACACGACCACAGCCAATGGTTCACCAGCTCTGGGCTCCTTCAGCAACAGTCAGCACAGTCCTATTTCGTTTCCTACCTTAGGACGTAGCGAAGTTTGGGGCAAAAGAGTTTAATTCTAATTTGGAAGATTATATATATAGGAAGCCTGAATTTTATTGAAGAATTATTAAAAAATATTATTCAAACATGATTTCTCCTAATGGAGAAGACAAACACTCAGCTCCTCATGGAAGAGGATACTAGACTCTTGGGGATGTACCACATACTATTACAGACACAAAGGAAATTTTTGCAGAAAGAAATATTAAAAATATTTTGAAGAGTTTGGAGGATTTTCGATGTCTTCCATCTGCTTCAAACTCCTTTATTTATTGGCTCTCGTGGACTTCAATCCCGTTTTCCAATCTTCCTCTAAATCCTTGTGACGTCACTGCGTTCGTCACTTGGCCTCAATTTCCACCGGCTACATTATTGTCCTTTTGGAATTATTGCGTTAGGTGGCTTTTTGTCAACTCTCCACCTTCTCTTGTCGGCCACTTACTGCCAACTACTCTACCCTTCTTTGTCGGCTTTTAATTATGGGTGTTGCCGACACCTCTTTTTCTTTTACATCCAGCTAATCTTACTTTGTCTTGTGAAAGTTTTTTGAACGTTTATTCTCTTTGTCCTGTTCGGGTCCGGATTTTTTCTGGGTTACCCGGAACTTTGTACCGAATAGGGGTTTTTCCTGTTCTGCACAATATGGGCATATGTGGTTATCCCATTGGCCAACATGCATCATGTTGCATGCCTTCTTTCTACTAGACTCGGTTACTGGCAACTTATTTTCCCAGATGAGTAACCTCTTCTTTTCGAAAGAGGTTTCCGCAAACTCTGTGCTTCTCCCTGTTAAAGAATTAACCAGGAACGATCCATTTAAATTGTTTGAGAATATTTTAAATGGATATTTAACATTTTCCATCTCGGTGAGACAGACCCAAAATCCCCATGCTCGTCGGGTGGAGATTTCATCTTCGCTAATTGAAGATACCAATGGTGCCTTCTCATCCATAGAATTAACTCTGTTGAAGGCAATCATATCAGGTCTTTGTAATTTAATAAAATGAAAGACCGGATAAGAACATTTCCCGACTATTTCTGGTGCCGCTGAAATGAACTTAAGCTCCAGAATATCTCCTCTCTGCAGGTGCGGGTTGTTCTGCCATGATTCGTGCACCGCGCTGCTTATCCATCCCAAAAGTTTTTCGATTTCTCAATTACCGTCTTGCTCGGGTTAATTCCTCTTTTGGAAACCAGTTGTTCCCATTTGCCTTGGTAGTCCAGCCAGGCTGTAGAAAGGACCTTCTCCTCTGAATTAACCTTAGAGGTGTCTGTCATTGGCCTAAGGTTAATTTCTTCCTCTTTTACCCCAGAGGCAGTGGGTTGACTTGAGCTTTCAGAAATGTGACTTTCTTCTTGCTCAATATTTTTACCAGTGTCCGATAATTGTTCTTTTGAAGCAGTGCTACAATCTGCTTCTTCATACGTGACCACTTTTGTTTGCTGGGCACGTTTCTCTTTGTTAACCAGAGAAGTTAACGCTTTCCTGATTGGCTCGAGTACTGTTTCCCATAGCATTGTCATTGCTATATGGGAGGTTCGTATATCATTGCGGACCATGTCCACATCGCTCTATTGTATTTGACCAGCTGCTTTTGCATTGATATCCAGCTGCCCAAAATGCTTTGATAGCTCTTTGAGGTTTTCTCTGAGGTGCCTGAATCTCGTAATGATGGAATCAGCTTCAAATGCTTCCATCTCTCATCAGGAAATCTGCAAGAACATTTTCATGAGATTTTATAACATCAATATCATAAGTATAATATTGACATTCAGCTTGCCATCTGATAATACGAGCTTTTTCAATTTTTGATTCAAGTCTATTTTTTAGAAAAGCTCTAACGTTAGTATTATCAACCTTCAAAATAAATTTCTTTGTAAGTAAGAATAAAGGCCATTTTTTAAATATTTTCCATACTGCAAAGAATTCTTTTTCATTAATGTGCCAAAGTTCGGCTTGTTGTTCAGTGAACAACCCTCATGTGTATCTACAGGGTTCTTGCCCCGTAGTTGTTTTTCTCATGAGCACTCCTACCCATCGAAAGTCATTGGCATCTGTATAGACTACCAACTCATCCTCATCTTGAGGTATTGCGAGTTTCGGCAAGCTATTACAGATTTGCTTTAGTTCGCGAATTCTCTTTGTATGAATTTCTTCCCATTTCCATCTAGAGCATTCAGTCTCTTTAAGGAGTGGTCTAAAATCCTTTCTATATTTTGCAAGATCTTTTATAAACATACCTGCAAAATTTACAACTCCCAAGAAACTCTGAAGTTGTTTCTTATCTTTTAATATGTCAGGAAAATTGCGGATTTTTTCCACAATGTATTCCTGTAACTCTATCCCTGCTTCATCAATTTGAACTCCTAAGAATTCAATTTTGTTAGCAGCGATGGTAGCCTTTTTCTCAGAGAGAACAAGACCTTCCATGTGACATGCATCTGAAAATATTTCAAGGTGTTTAATATGTTCTTTAATATTTCGAGATGCAATCAGAATGTCATCTATGTAGACGAACATAAACTCTAGATAATCCTTAAATAGATTATCCATCTTTCTTTGGAATATCTGAGAGGCATTAGAAAGCCCCATTGGCATAACATTCCAAATATATTGTCCTTGTGGGGTGGAGAATGCTATGAATTTCTTCGACTCATTCTCCATCTTAATATGATAGAAACCAGATTTGCAATCAAATTTAGAAAACACTATAGCACCTTTAATGCAATCGATTAAGTGTTCTCTACTCGGAATGTAATAACCATCAAACTGTATTATTTTATTAATACCTTGATAGTTTATTACCAACCTGGGTTTACCTCTTTTTATTTCACTGTGGTTTCTTACCAAGAATCCAGGGCTACTATAAGCTGAAACTCCAGACTCGATGAGTTTAAGATCGATATGTTCCTTGATAATTTGCTGCATATCTTTCTTATCCTGCATATTCATTAAGATGGGTTGTATCGAACATACTCATATTTATATTGTTCTTTTACCTCTAGAGTAGCTTCGATCTTGTTTTTATCCCACCATGCCAGTGGATCCTCGTTAAAGTTTCTCTAGATAAGTCTTTTGACATTTTCGAGGGACAATTTAGTTTCCCCATCAATGTCTAATGAAGTTACATTTAATTACTTCATCCCCTGTATTGCTTCTTTGAGGTTTATAATTTCCTCAATAGAAGCTTCATCGAATCCTTACTGTCTAAAAGACAACAAAGCCTTACCAAACTTTCTTTTATCCTGCATTTTTGGATAGGTTAGTTTGGCATCATTATCACCACGTTTGTTGCGAAATAATATAGGCATTAACCTGTTGAATGCCTTTTTCTCTACGCAACACCTGTATCTCATTTCCTCAACTTGTGGTGAATATTAACAAATTTCTTTTATTATCTTTAACATATTTTGTAAAGGATTGTATGAAATTATTACCTAACAAAATATCCGCTCCTGTATCATGAAAGTAAATAGGGGGCGTTTTTACCTTGTACTAAGGTGTGCCAAATGCTCATCTGATCATGATATTAGCCCGTCGAATACCCTTATTTAGTACTAAGGTTTTCTGGGAAAAATCTCTTCCTGCAATAATGGGTAATGTTTCCATAGTTTCGCTAGGGAAAACTCCTGGTTTTGCTGTGCAAATACCTGATCCTGAATCAATATAGGCTGCAAAATATTCCGACTTGTATTGTTCATATATTACCCCTACTGAGATATAAATGGAAAATGGACTTGTCATTTAATTCTGATGGTATGACCCTTCAGATTAAATTCTATTCCATTATCCTTTCTTACCCAAGGTTTATGACTTTCGAGAAAACTTAATCCCAAAATCATAATCCCATTGTCTTTTGCGGCGGTGCCTAAGAACCTGATTTCGTGTCCCGCTATTTCAATTGTTCTCTCATAGGTTCCAATTGATGGCTGCTGCAAGTAGTATAAATCATCACATGGAAAACGGTTAATCTTTTCAGTGATGTCAAATATTACTTGTATTTCTTTCCATCCTTCAGGGCATTTAATCTTTATATTATCTACCCCAATGGATTGAGGAGTTAGATATTTGATGAACTTCTTCCCTTTATATGCCATAATTCTGTCTTCCGAAAAAGACATACGGCTTGCATACTCAATTCTAGCACTTGTTGATCTGTCTAGAATTGGATGATCTCTTATTTGTATGTCTACTCCTCCTAACCTTGGAATCTGGGTAGGATTTGGAGTCATGACTTTAGTAAATTCCTTGAAGAGTCTAGGAATTTCTATATATTCTTTCCTGAGAAATAAACCAGAATGATGACTATTGGAAAGTGCATAAGAGATTCTATAAGTTATAAAATATGGCCTGTTCCCATCTTTCATCAGATCTTTTCTTTTAAAATCTTGATGAAGGGTTAGGACTCTGCTAAAATCTTGGTCAGCTAAGTTATAGGAAATTCTGGGATGTATGTCAAACATTAACTTCCCAGCATATAAATTTCCTACCATAGTCCCAAGAAGACCATCTCTAAGGTTATTGATTCTTCTATCTGTGACTGATAGATGTAATTCAGAATCAATGCCCTCTTTGAAGGTTGCCTTAATTACTACTTCGATGGCTCCTATGTGGATCCATTTCATAGTAATGGCAATTTCCTCCTTCATTCTGCTTAATTCCTCAAGAATTTCTTCTTTAGGAATTAATTGCATATCCATAACATTACAAGCAAGTTCCATAGGAATTGCAAACTCACATACACTTACCTTATAGATGATGTTATGTCTTCTCTGGCTGAGTCCTATCTGGTTAAGAACTCGTCCAATCCCGCCAATTCTGAATCTGTCATATGGGCTGAGGTTGGAATCTTGTCGCATTATTCTTTCCATGGTTCGATTCGAGATCGACATCCTTGAAAAGAATCCAGACAGGTTTTCAGTGGTTTGAATCCTGTCTTCTTCAGTTAGAATCGGTTGAAGATCCATCTGAATATGAGTACGAGTCACTTCTTAATTCTTCCTCGTAGATGCTTTCATCCGAGGGGATGTCTTCAAACTGATAGACTGGTACCAGCTTTCCATGGTAGACTGCTTCCACGATATCCTCCGTGGCTTCGTATATTTGTATTTTACGATTTTGGGGGCAATCGGGTGAGATATGTCCTCTGGCTCCACACTTCCAACAGTTGTAGTCCTTGAAACTTTCGTTGGCGCGGGTATGGGCTCGTCTGAACGTTCTCTTGGGCGTCGTTCTCCCCATGCTCCTTGCTGCTGAGCTAGTTGAGCCTTGGGATGAACTCTTCGTCGTTCCCGTTCTTTGTCCAGTTTTGTATGTTCTGGCCTTGCTCTTGGACCACCATGCTATTCTTCTTCGGAATGGAGGTCTTCTGAAATTCCTACTATATGAGCCTTGACTCTTCTTCTTTCTTCTCTTTTCTTCAGATTCTCCTATAATTGTTGGAAAATTGTTATTTTCACAACAAAGAGGAGTTCTTTTTATTTTACCTCTTAGTCTCTTGATGTTCTTTTGGGCTGTTGTCTGTTGACACCATTCCCTGAGCTTATCCTTTAAGAATGACATTCTTCGGGCTATTGAGTCCACTGTACCAGGGGGTACTATGTATGATTGGATCAACATCTCTCTCCATGGGCTACAGATCTTTGCAAAGAACATGGGACATGCTACTTCAGCTGTCATCTTTACTCCGAAAATAGTATTTATGAAACCAGTAGATATATTCATCTACTGCGCAAATAATTCTTAACTCCATACCCAATAGTGCTTGGGTATAGACTTTGATTTTTTCGGTTCTCTGTTCTTCAAAATAACCATCTCCTACAAAATGGGTTTTGAATAAGAGTCCAAATCTTTCGCAGATTGTGATTTTGGATTCTTCTTCGAGTATTTGCTCCTTTAAAGCCGCAGTGGAGTTTTTCCAACCCAGCTTTGCCGATCCTTCGAGACTTAGATCTATTAATCTGACAAAGTTTTCTTTATCGAGATCCAGGGTGGTTTCTGCAACCTTCATTGAAGCTATCCATTCGTCGATAAGATCTTCGATGTTTCGGAAGTTGAAAACATCGAGGTTCAGTGTTATGCCATATGGATTTAATGGTTGTAACATCGTCTTGGCCCACGGTGTGGATTCTGGTGCTCTACTTGGGTTCCGTCCTGGGTTTCGTCTTGCATTGAGATGCACCTCAGGATACCTGTTTATGTGAAAGTCTGTACTTTCTCTCATTGGGACATCAGGCGGTCCATCGTGGGTTACGTTGGATCATGATTCTTCCGCATAACCTAATTGAAGAACTTCATTAGGTTTTACATTAACTAGATCCATAATCCCAAGTTGGGAAAACGATTCTGCTAATTCTTGTAGATCTGATAGATATGCCCTGGAAACATTCATTCGACTGTTTTCAGGAGATCGATCATAAGCTCTTCTTGTGATTTTTGCTTTTGGAACCATAGTTGCTTTACCTTTTTAATGTAAAGCTTGTACGGGTCCGAATGCATCTCTAATATTGGCTTGGTTATTCTTGAAAGATCCAGGAATATCTTTTTGCCTTTTCTTGATATCCGAAATATCAAATTTCAGATTTAAAATTTCTTTCTTTAGATCTTGAAACAATTTCAAGATCTCTTCTGTTGATTAATTTAAGTTATCTATTTTTTCAGGTAAAATTAATACCCGGTTACCATAATCTTGAATCGTCTTTTGGATTTCTCTTAAGTCTTATGAGAACTTAGAGCTATCCGGATAAATTTCTTTCCAATCTGTTCCTCACATTTTTATGAAAGAAATTATTTTTAATAAAATCTTGTCTTATGGACATTTCCTTTGGAAATTTTTATTTTTTATTTCCAAAATTTGGAATAACTCGTTGGTTTCAAATTAATTGAATCAATTAAATAATTAAATCTTCTCCATTAAGAAATAAATTATTATAAATAATATAATTAATATGTTTTTAATAAGACCTAGGCTCTGGTACCAATTTTCATGCGGATCCGAAGTCATATGGAC
The DNA here is from genome assembly GCA_030278955.1 of Hygrophila difformis. Classification (NCBI taxonomy): domain Eukaryota; kingdom Viridiplantae; phylum Streptophyta; class Magnoliopsida; order Lamiales; family Acanthaceae; genus Hygrophila; species Hygrophila difformis. The sequence goes on from JAOANR010000001.1 coordinate 12,878,853, forward strand.
AATAAAATTATTTGAGTTTTGAAATATGACCTTTTTGTACACAGTCAAATCTTCCTAGAGCATTAATGAAAGTTTTTGAAAGTTTGGAGTTAAATATAAAAGTGTGTATGTCCACTAGCCCATTTAAATAATACAAAATGACTATTTTGGCCATTTTATGCATTTGCAGAGGACTATTTGTGTATTTTGTAACATAAAGGACTATTTTGGTTTTTTAGCAAAGATAAAGGACCATTTTGGCCTTTATTCCAAAAAACTAATAAAAAACAAACTACCGTCTGTACATCACTAAGGTTTATACATCACTTTACAAAGGGCTACACATTATTTTTAACGCTGACTGCACCTGCTGGCAATTATTATACCACTACAGAAACCGATTTGTACTGTGGAGTAGTACTTACTATCTTTCGGGAAATGCAAAAGATATGAGAAACTGAGAATATTCCACATGACAACAGATAGAGTTGTTTCTAAAATTCACACAAGGCACGTGATCGACGTGCCTTTATTTTATTTTATTTTATTTTTACATTATACTCCTATGACATACTATCATGGTATGCCCTAACCTCACTCATCTGAAGGTTTATTCTTCTATCATTATTTTCTGTTAAATAATAATACAATAAAATATTATCTTAAAAATAAACAAGAATACAAGAAAATAAGTTGCATGATAAAAATCATAAAAATATCTTATGTATTAAGATTTTAAAGTTATAAAATCAGCATATAGTCAGAGGCGTATTAAGATTTTAGGGCACGTTTGGAACATTGTACTGTATTATGGTGTATTGTATTATTTAATGCGGGTGTATCGTATTATAATGTATTGTATTAAATTAATGTTATACACAGTGTTTGGTGTTGATGTTGTATTATATCATCATGTATTATATTTTAAACAAATAAATAAAAAGAATTTTTTTCTAATTTATTAATAAATAATATACTTAAAATAAAATTATTTTAATAATAATTAAATTAAAATAATTAATATAATAATAAATAATTTATTAAAAATATTATTTAAATAATTAAATTAAAACAATTAATATATTAATAAATAATATATATAAAATAATATTATTATAATATCATAATATTTAAGAGTTATGAGATGCATAAGGAAAAAAAAGAAAAACAAACATAAATAAAAAATAGTACACCATAAACCCACCATCCCATAAGGTATTAAATAATACATCAAACCCCTCATTAAAATAATACTTATACATGTCTTCAAACTCACCAAACATAGGATAGTAGTATTATTTTAGTACATAATGTTAATACTATACACCATAATACATCCCAATACACCTTACCAAACATACCCTTAAAGTTATAAAATCAGCATATAGTCAGATGCGGACTTATAGGCCAGGTGGGGCCCGGGTCCCACCTCATTTTTTAAAAATTAATATATATTATTAATTTTAATTTTATTTATTAGAATCAAATTAGAACACTTCTATTCTATTGCTTCAATTCAAAATTAGTATTTTTATTATTTTAATTTGATACATGAATTGTGCTTCTATATTAAGGTACTTTTGAATTCACTTAAATATTATTTTCCTAGGCTTTCGATTTATTGAAGTGAGGGATGAATAGCCGATTCACTGAAACAACTTCGAATTGCTACTTTGTTATCTTGATCATATATATAGCTTAATTCTCCAAGTTTGATAGTTGATTATTACTTCGTCTTTATGAACTTTATCTTAACTTATTTTTCATCAATTGATAGGAGTTATGATGTGCAGTTGTATGATGTAATTTTAACAATTATTTATAAATTAATTGAATTAACATCGATCTTACCAATTAATCTCGACAATGAATCTTATGAAAATAAAATTGAGGAATAAATTGAGAGATAAGCTGATAAGTAATACTATAGTGTCGTATATTGAAAAATATGTTTTCACCTCTATAAATAATGAATCCATATTGCAGCGGCATCAAAAGATGTACAACCAACAATATCAATTAAGTAGATTTCTTGCAAATAAATTATTTGAATTAATTTATCATTTTATTATTCTTCTTGTGGTTAAACCTTTTTCATATTCTTGGAGGAGCCTTTATAAGCACACAATTACAACTTTGTTCATATTTTGTACTCTTTTATGAACAAAAGTACATATAAATATTTTGTCTACTTAAGCTCCGGTCCTACCAACTGAAAAATTCTGAGTCCCCACTGCATATAGTATAATGTAATTTTGTTTTTGGGGGGTGTGGAGGATGCTTCCTTTTATCCTTAAAATATGTCCCTACGTATTTGATTTGTATCCCTTCCTTTTCATTTATGTACTTACTATTGTTAGTTTGTTTCACGTGACCAAAAAAGGCTCAATTATTGAGGCAATATTAAACGGTGTCATAGTAATCCGATTTCTTTACAAACAATATGTACGTACGAATATCACAAAAATATCTACCTCATCATATTTTCTCAATGACACAGAACATATCTCCTATCAAACATGCAAAAAAACATTCTTCAATCACACAAACATCTTTCTCATTATTTACACGAAACATGTATGCACTCGATGCTTACCCCTGTCGGAGAGTTGGTGTTACTGTTGTTTCGTGTCCCAATTTGGACCTGTTGAGAAAATGTTTTTCTCGTGTAACAAATTATGACTGAAAGTCAAATTGTTTTAGACATGTCCATATAGCAGCAGTATTGGCATCAATAATTAATCATAGAGATTGGGTTGTAACAAAACTCTATATATAAAATTAAAAATAGTACTCTCACATGTAAATATTCAATCATATGAGATGACTTGAGCTATAGTTGAAAGATATTGGATAATCATTTTTTAATAATTATTGCAGTTTGGGTAGATCAGAGTAATAGTTATAACAGACGAATATATAGGCCCTGTTTGAGAATTAGTAATTAGTTGTTAATTGATTTTGTGATTAATAATTAGTTAAAATTAGTTGTTTGAAAATTTCGAGACTAACATTTTGCCTAGAATAAGCTAAAATCCAAAATGTTACTATTTGCAGCGGTTTCAAAAATAGCTGATTGAACATTGTTTTAAATTATTTTATCTTTTTAAATAAGCTAATTCATCTTAAATTCTCTTACAAAATAGCTAAATTGTTTAGCTTATTTACCAAACAGTGTCATAGTTTATTTAACATCTTAATTAACTCAAATTGTTTAATTAATATGCTTGCGGAGTTGCGGATAATATTTTTTTTTTGGAAAGCAGTTGCGGATAATATTTGAATTAGCTTTGCCTTGGAGTCCTAATTATAATTAATTGTAAAAAGATTACTAATCATGTGTTTAGAAATAACTTTTATTTAACTATATTATGATTATTTAATTAATATATGGTGATTATTCTACAAGCGGCCTACTGTGAGGTTTAAGAGCTTTAATTTTCCTACCAATATAAAAAGCCTTGTTCTTTACATAAGCTTCCGAAGGATATAGCTGCCAAAAGAAACTCTGCTAACAAAAATTACACTTTTAATAGTTTTTGGGAGTTTTTGAAACCGTTCTCTAATTTAATTATTTTTTAAAATTGTTTTACAAACTATAACTACCTCTTAAAAATATTTTATATAAAATTAACAGCTCCAACGCTATTAAAATATACGACTCTTAGGCTCCGTTTGGGAACAGCGTTCCCAAACCCAAACGCTCACTTCTAAACGCAAACGCTGGGGATTTCTTTTCTTCCTGTTTGTTTTCCGAAGATGGAGATTACCGACGCTCTCCCAATCTCTAAACGCTGGACGCTCGATTCCCCAGCGTTGGAGTCTCACATTTAGCTTTCAATTACAAAATTACGACAATGTCCAAAGTAATCTGAAGGGGAGAATGCACTTGGCCTGGGAGCGTAAATTGGTACTGGTTTGTGATTTCTTCCCCAGTGGATTTTTCTTTATCTTTACTATTTCTCGCTGCCAAATTTTGTTTTTCTTCCCCCAATTTGGCAACAATCAAGAAACCTAAGTTCAAATTGAAGTCTGGGTAGAAACCCGATTTATGGTTGAAGATTGTAGTGAAGGTGTTCGAGAAAATGACTTGGCTGGGGATCTTGACAACGGTAGAAGATTAAAGATATCAACGATTTCCGGCAAGGGGATGTAGATAGCTCATGTATTGATCCTATTTCTTGTGAGTTTCTTTCTTGTTTGTTCGCTCGTTCAACTTATTCACTGCTTTTGTTACTTACTTGTTTTGTTTAGGGATTAGTTTTCGAACTTGGGTTGATTCTTTGAGGTCAATAAGGCACTATTGCTATCTGAACTAGGTTTGATGAGTTTTCTAATCTCAAGAGTGTGAATACCCCGTATATCGGCACATATTCATGTTCTGAATATATTCAAGTAGGTAGTGAGCAATGTGGAGCCTTTAAATAAATCGAATGAGCTTGTTCTCAACAGTGATTCAATGTCTAAATGATTGCATTTGGCTTGATTTGAATTTCTTTCTATTAAGCTTGACTTTGATTTAGAGCTCTGTAATGGGTTCTTTCAAGTGTATTTTTAGCTTGATTTGAATTTCTTCGTATTGGGCTTGTTTTTGATTTGGAGCTCTGTAATGGATTCTTTCAAGTGTGTTTTGTGTTGTGTGTGTAAGGTATGTCATTGGCTTGACTTTGTATTTCTTTTGTGCTGCCTGCCTTCATGTATATCTTTCACGTGTGTTCTTTCCAGGGCTCTTTCAATGGTACTGAGGGGTGGGGCGTGGAAGAGGGTGACAATCTTTAGCTTTGTTCCTCATCTAAATGATATAGCAAAACATTTTTCTATTTTTATGGTTGACTCTATCTGTGTGCTATAATAAAAATGTTGTCTTGTACTCTAACTGGTAGTATAGATTTCTTGTATTGGGTGTGTGTATTGTTTTCACCTTTGGGGCTGTGGATCAATTTCTATTGATCATTGTAAAGATTTCATTTTTTGTTGTATAAATTATGTTTGGTTTTTAATACTTCATATCATAATAAAAAGAACAATTATATATTAACCCTTAAGGGTAATTATTGTAATTTTATTTTCCAATGCTAAACTCTGAAAGTAAACACCAAACACTTCAATTAGAAAAAATAAAATTTCAATCTCTAATCTCTAAACTCTAAACCCTAACCTCAAAACTCAGAACTCTAAACTCTAATCGCTGAAGTTTTACCAAACTAAGCCTTAAACCTCAACTCCTAATAGCTTTAGCTCACCGCTAGTTTTCCCAAGCGCACGGCTAAGGGTATGTTCTTTGCCAACTTTTTTGGAGTTTTTGGGACTTCAAGAAGCTCTACCGAAAAAAAAAAAAAAAAAAAAAAAAAAAAAAAAAAGGATCCGTTCTTTAAACAAATTTTTACGTGGTGAAGAATTTTTCTTTATCCCCCACCGTTGAGACGCCACAGGCTTTTTTTTTTTTTTTCGTTGTGGAGTGTGATACCACTAGGAGTGTGTCATTATATATAATTGGTTGATGGTGGATTTCATTGGACCCTTAGAAATTCTGTCAGAGCATCAAACTCTGTTTTCCAAGCCCAATTTCAAATGGTTGGCTTCCTTCTAATGGGCTGAAACCCAAAAAAGCCCAATTTCCAAGCCCAATTTTTGCTTCTTTTGTTTTGTTATGTTTTTGTTTTTTATTTTCTTTTGAAAAAAAAAAACATTTCGCTCAAATAAATTTAATATTGAATTTAAATTCCTGTACATTTAAGTGTAAATTTCCATTTCCTTTTTAAAAAAATACACCCTTATATTTTACTTTTCTAACTTACTAGATCCTAACTTTTACATTTTTTGTACTTACAATTTTTTTCGTGGAATTAGAAAATAAAATTTATACAGAGAATTATGGATTGAATTGAATTAGGGCTATGAAATGTGCATTGTCAATAATATCAAGTTAAGTGCAGTTTTAAAAAACAAACATAAATATATAGTGCAAAGCAAGGTTATTAAAATCTACATTTAGATCTTAGCATCTTAAGATCCTATGATTCCACAAAGCCAAAACAATCAAGATCGGTATGGGATCTAAATTAGGGTGAGACCTGGATAAGATTTATAGGATCTATACAAAATCTTAAAATCTTTGAAAGATCTGATCCCACTCCCTCTTATTTTCAATCTCAATTTTCAGTCCTCTCTTCTTTTCCAAAATTCAGATTTAGAAATTTTTGTTTGCATCCCCATCTTCCTCGCATACCCTTCATCTTCCTCTTCCAACAGTCGACGTTGTATCTCTTTAATCTTCTTGTTGTTGCATCTCCAATATGAATATTTTTTTTTATCCTAATTTCATAGGATCTTAGGATCTGAATTCGATCATACGATCCTAATTTTGCAAAGAAAAAAACGATCCTACATAATATCTAGATTTTAATAACCTTGGTGCAAAGCAAAATATTTATATAAAGATTAGTGCTTGCAACTTAAAAATTGAAAATAAAAAAATAGAAAAAGCCTTGGGTGCATTTTGGAAAAGAGATCAAAGGCGGGGAGGGTGGCTAAAATCGTTTTAAACCCTAAATTATTTATGTGAATAAAATGGGATTTAATTATGGATGGAAGGGTATTGATACCCCTAAATTAAAAAGATTTTGGCCATAATTTGAAGGATTGTCAATTCCTTAAATCTTATAAAGAAATTATACAATAATAGATACTCCATAAATTATAGTTTTCTGGATTCGTCAAAAGATTTTCTAATTAGGAATACCGTATTTGTGTTAAATACTTATATAATATAGTAGTAGTTGAAAGTTGAAACATAGTCTTCAAGTCAATAAATATTTCACGACATTTTCTTCAAAAGAATTGAATATTTAGCTAATCATAACCAATAAATAATAAATGCTGCGCTAGCAAAGGCAAGAGTGATATGATGTTCTTTAAGCAAATGTATTGAGTTCGAACATTTGTGTATGCAAAATTCTGTTTTAATATGGGAGAGAGAGTCCTTCAATACCCATCTGATCATCAGGGATCAATATTGATCCAACGAGGCATAAGCATACCCGGTATTCACCTAAAAAATTAAATAATAAATGCTAGTACTATAGTATGCTACTTACTCCATTCTCATTTAGTTGACTTAGTTGACGTTTTGGACCAAATTGTAGAAACCAATTAATGCAATAATTACCATATATATTTACATTTTTGCCCTTACTCATTATGATGGTTTGAAGTAGGGATTGGTTAGTTTAAAAAAGTGAGAGTAATACACAACATTCTAGGCAAATCATTAATGAGAGTATAAGGGTAATATTGGAAAAATATTGTATAAATATGTAAGATGACAACTATTTTGAAATAATTTTGGATATCTAAAAAGATAACTAATAAGAAATGAAGGGAGTAATACAAAAATTCAATACACGATTCTATCACCTTGTATACCATACTTATAGTGGTCAGTGGCAAGGCCTATAATTTTCTCTTCCGTGATTCTTAATGCATTTGGATGTTTCTTGCATCATTTTTCTATTAAATTAAAATTTTGTATTTCATATCATAACATAATAATACAAATATTTTTGCTTTCCAAAAAAAAAAAACAATACAAATATTTTATTCTATTCCAAGTTTGATATTTTGATAACATACAATACTCTTGTAATCAATTTTTTGGATGAAGGGGACGCTAGACGCGTCAGCTAAAAAGAAGAAAAAACTAAACTACGAACAGAATAGAAAGACAAAAAGAGAAAAGCGACACAAAATAGAGCCAATCGGCTAGAGCCGAGGGCGCCAAACACCCATCATGTCCACTGCTAAGAGTGGTTGTACGTCATCAGGCGGGAATGCCCAAGTGGTAAAGAACTCAAGCTCACGAGATCCCCGCTTGGCCAAGTAATCAGCAACAAAGTTACCTTCACGGAAGATATGGGACCAACGATATCCAGGGTTCAGCTGGCGAATGTCACAAATCAGTCTCACGATAGGGAAGAGAGGATGATCCCTATCCACTTCAGAATGAATGATCCGGATGGCCTCAAGAGAATCGGAGTAGCAGCAAGCCTCTCGGATTCCTCTATCTTGCAATAATCGCATCCCATTTAAGATGCCATGTAATTCTGCAACTAGAATAGTAGAATTTCCAACATAACCAGAGAAACCAACGTGCCAATGGCCAAAATTATTGCGAATAACTCCACCAAAATCAGCCCTCCCCGGATTGCCAACGACACTGCCATCGACATGCAACACGGTCCTTCCATGTAGGAATGGATGCCACTAAACGAGACATGGAGCAACACGCCGGGGAGGTCTAGCAAATACCCTGTCAAACCCCTCCCCCACTCTAATGGATTGAGCAACAATGGAAGACCGAATTGGCAATTCATTGCGGAAACATTTTGGCATTCCTCGCACACCATATGCCCCACAATAGCGCCCAAAACTTCCCAGTCCACCGTCGGGTGAAACTTCTCCAAAACAGGCCCGTCTCGCCATCCAGGGGAGCGGAAACCTGAAAAGGGCCACCCAGCCACGCCCATGCAGAGATGGTCCAAGAACAATTGAAGAACATGTGCATAGTGGACTCATCATGCAAACCACACATGGGGCAGAGGGTGGAAGCAGCTAGATGGCGGTTCGCTTGCAACTCATTCGTTGGTAGCGCATCATGGACAATCAACCACAAAAGGAAACGAACCTTTTTTGATGCTGAAACCCTCCAGACCCATGCTTTGTTAAAATCAGATTGGATACCACGGGACCGCAGCAGCCACTCATATCCAGACTTGACAGAATAATGGCCCGACGAGCTACCATCCCAGATGACCAATTCAGTCGCAGCATCATGAAGGAATTGGGGGGGGGGGGGGAACTCTAGAATTTCTTCCCGAATAGAATCTGGCACTGGCGTGGATATATCAGACCAACACCAATTCCCATTCGTAATGACATCTTTCACACGAGTATTAGTATCCAGGTGATTCACGTACGGCAGGCGGGGAGCGATTGGACCAGCCCTAAGCCAGAGGGGAAGCCACAAGCTACAATCACCCGTTCCTAACCGAATACGAAAACCCTTTGCAAATATGGGATCAATTCGCATCAAAGCACGATAGAGAGGGGATGCTCCAGGCTTCGCAGGGAAATTATTCAATCCGCAACCGTACTTGGGCAGCAAGAGTTGAGACTCAGGTTTTAGAGGTTTGCAAAAACTTTGCCAAGGAGGGAAATATTCATGTCGCGGGTCGACCGAATACCAGCCCCCCCCCCCCCCCCCAATTGCCCGCGGTAGTGCCACCCGACTCCAGGAAATAAGGTGAAGTCCTCGACCACTAGCATCCTTCCAGATAAACAATCGGATGATCCGATCTAACTGCTCACAGATACAGTTGGAAGCCAGAAGATTTGCATGACATACGATGGAAGAGCGGACATGACTGATCTCGCAATTGTAAATCTACCTGCTTTACTCAAGAGCGACCTCTTCCAGGAGCTAAGTTGATTATGCATACGCTCCACCAAGCTGTCAAAATGCGTGGTGCGAACACGACCATGGATAACTGGAAAACCAAGGTATCTTCCAAGATTTGGAGAAAATTCAATGTTAAGGATTGAATGGAGCTCTAGGATGATGGGAGGGGGAACAGCTGCAGATGCAAATCCCATCGATTTCCTGGCATTCACACGGAGCCCAGAAAGCCCAACAAAGCTAGCCAAAATCCCATCAATATGTCCGGGCACAAGCCGGAGTAGCTTTGCCAAATAGCAAAAGGTCGTCAGCGAATATCAAGTGTCAAAGGGGGGGGGCACCCCGAGCAATAGCAACAGGCTGCCATTGTCCTTGCCTGACGGATTAAGTAATCGTTCGCGACAACATTTCCATAACCACGATAAATAGATATGGGGACAAGGGGTCTCCCTGTCGCAATCCCTTGGCCGGGGAGAAAGGCTCCAGCGCGACGCCATTCCAAAGAATCGAGTAGATTGGCGATCGAACACAAAATATAATCAAGTGAAAAAGTCGCAGTGGAATACCCATTTCACCGAGACACATATCCAAGAAATCCCGACAAATATTGTCATAGGCCTTCTCGAGATCAATTTTCAATAAGAAATCCAAAGAATGCCTATTAGGATTACGAAAAGAGGTGATAACTTCCTGCAGGATGATAACATTAGATGCCGTGCTACGACCTGGGAGGAAGGCAGACTGATAAGGGCCAATATAATCCTGGAGAAGAGGCCAAAGTCAGTTCACTTTAACTTTAGTGACAAATTTATAGCAAACATTACACAAAGATATAGGCCGAAATTCCCGAATCTCTGTAGGAATAGCCACCTTAGGAATAAGATAGATAAAGGTAGCCGATACTTCTTGGGCAAACGAGCCATCCCGAAATGCCCTGCATACAAAGTCAAAGACAGTATTGCCCACAGAATCCCAATAAGTCTTAAAGAATTGTGCCGGGAAGCCATCTGGTCCTGGCGCCGCGTAGCCCTTAATCTCCCTGGCCACCGCAGCGACTTCGTTAAAACTGAGCTCATCATCCAGTGGCCCATCTATCCGCATTAATGGGAGTGGAGCCAAGCTAGTCAGCGGACGAGATGAAGGCTCAGAATAACCGAAAAGATGGATAAAATGATTCCGAACATGAGCTTGAAGGAGGTCATCACCCGTAGACCAAGTACCATCAATATTCAACCCTTTGATGCTAGACTGTTGCCGCCTGATACGGGTGAGATTATGAAAGTATTTCGTATTACGATCACCATGCAAAATCCACTTGTCTCTCGATTTCTGAAACCACAGCAATTCCTCCTGGCGTAAGAGAGTATCGAGCTCCGCCATAAGCTGACTCTCCAATCGAACATACGTCAACGAGTCAACCCGTAGCATGCATCTACGCACTCCCTCCAATCTGTTTAGCAGTTTCCTCTTTCGCCTTTTAATTTTGCCAAAGATATTTTTATTGAAGCTGATAGAAGCATTTTTAATACCATCCAGTCTCGCAGACAGCGGCAAGTCAGTAGCATGCCAAGATGAATCAACCACGCTCCCATACATAGGATGGGTGGACCACATTGCTTCCCATCTGAACACACTCTCACCCCGCCGTCGCGGATGGACCGAACACCTGAGGAATAGGGGATTATGATCTGACGAGCGCTGCCCAAGGACCTCCACTGAATAGTTAGGGAAGAGAGAAATCCAACCAGCATTTGCAACGGCTCGATCACGGCGTTTTCGGGCCAAGGGACCGCCCGTGGTGTTTCTTTGCCATGTATAGGGATCCCCAGCAGTAGTAAGAGTCTCCACCCCACACTCTGATAACATACTAAGGAACTGAAGACATTGACTTGATGTAGCAGAAATGACGAAAGCCTCCGACGGAGAAATAACATCGTTCCAATCCCCGATGGCCAACCACGCACCCTGAATGTGAGATGCTAGGAATCGCATATCCCTCCAGTCAGAAATTCTCTCACGGGCAATGGGGTTAGCATAGACCGTCGTACAACGCCAGACACAATTATCACGATTGAGCCGACAGGTAATCAGACGAGAGTGGAGAAAAGTAACTGAAATATCATACGGCCCCCCAATTACCTCCAGCACGGCCAACACTTTCTATCACATGGACTGCCTCATATCCAAGTCTATATAACTTGACCCACACCCTTGAAAACGGTCCCTGAGGTTCCAAAAGAATCAACAATGAGGGTTTATGCATTAGGAGAAGATCCGATAAGTAGCGTTGAGTAGGACCTTGCATGATGCCATGCATATTCCATACAAGTATAGAAAACTCATTGAAGGCTATCATTGCGGCACTAAGGCCAAATCAGAATTGTGTGACTCTCCCCCACCGTTTGCATTCGACACCATAATCGCGTCACCAGTTCTGCTCAACTCCTCCAATTTGCTCCCAAGTCGTGGAGACGTTGCGGTAGCATCACTAGGCCCCTCATTCAAGAGGTGAAGGTATTTTTCTGGGAAGATCTTTAATACATCCGCACCAAGCTGCCCGTCACTCCCGCGAGTAGTCTTTCTCTCTGCATGCGGCCTTTTCACACCATGCAAGAGTTTCTTGACTCTTGACTGATTCATATTAGAGGACCCCGACCTATCTCGCGATGCTTCAATGGCCGACAACTTTGAATAGTCCTTAACTTTCTTGTCATTAGCTTTAGTTGCAGACAACTCTAAATGGCCCTCAACTCGCTTGGCACTAGCTTCAATGACAGGTAGTTCCACGTGGCCCTCAACTCGTTTAGCACTAATTTCAGTATCAGGCTTATCCAATGACTCGACATCTAATGAGGCACCCTTTTCAGGGGGCTTAAGAATACCTTTGTTTGAAGATGCTGGCACCGCAGGCTGAGGACGGCGCGGTTTCCTTCTCTTAACTACCATCCAATCACCCACCCCTAGATCCCCGGGAGCGTCTCCCATCATCTCCCGAGATGGCGTCTCCTTACCCTCCGAACTAGGGACTGGGCATCCTTCTTCTGAAAAAGAACCTGTGGGGCTATCTTCCACAGGACCAGTTGCAGGGACATCCTCCTTCCGCCGGCCAGCCATCCGAGGATCAGTCTCGCATGGTTTGTGAGCCGGCTTCGGACAATTATTCTGCAAGTGACGAAAACGGGCGCAGTTCATACACATAAGATGTAGGCCCTCATACGCAACTTGAATTTCCTCCCCTTCTACGTCCAACATGCCATAAAGGGGTTTATCTGGGTCAATCTCAATACAAGCCCGAGCATATCGGCCCGCGAAACAGCAGTGGTAGTCTTGTCCACTTTGATGAGCGTTCTCATTATAGAAATAACTCTCAATGCATTCTCATTATAGAAAGCTTGGTTGAGTTCCGAAAGCCTAACCCAAGTTTGAATCGTGTTAACTTTTGTCTTCCTCGGATTACAGTCCTCGGACCACCTTCGAATCGCAAGGCAATGGTCGAAGACCATCCACGGACCGAACCTTTTCGCGATCGTCCGGCCTTGTAAACTTAGCGAGAAAACACCCATGACCAACATCCAAAATATCAAACTTCCCGGATAATTTCCATGCACGTGTGAGTCGTTCTTTCATGGAAATATAACCAACCGACAGGCCGAGCACCTTAAGGACGAGGGTATCCTTGAAGGGTTCGTAGAGATCCTGTAAAACGGACTTTTCAAATCGGATTTTGGGGCACCTGGAGTGCGAGCCCGCGCAATCAACAGAAGCAAGCTTTTCCTTTAACAAATCCCTTGTTTCAACCGGAGGCAACACAGGCGGCGCTGGACGGTCAGAAGCCATCGCAGCGTCACGGAACGTGAGTGGAGGAGCATTCAAAACCCCTGCCAGAGGGGTTCCCAGACCCGAAGACGCATGGAGGTGGACGAAAGGCGAGACCTTTCCTCCTAGATCGTGCAAGGCCGTTTGAGAGAGCGTAGGGGAAGACGTAGGCGCAGAAACCCTAGGAGAAACCATCTTTCAAATTTAGTAATGTAAACAATTAATTTTCTTTAATATACAATCTTATTAACCCACTTTTTGACCATCTATATTCTCGCAGAATTAATCATTTGACACAAACCAAAAGTCCCAAGATTATCAGACAAGGTTACACATGCATCGCTTCTCAACTCTTCTGGTTGCAAATTATCAATATTCATTGAATAGGACTGAACACACCAACGAACAGACAAAATTTTCATCCATTTTTCTCACCCTCATGAATCAAAGAAAAAACAAGTTCAAAGTTTCTCGACATTTTTCATGAATGGACGGCATTACCATTGAATTCTGACGCATTTCCATTTGCAAGTTGCAACGTTTCATGTCATTAAATATCTCTGCATAACTTTTAAAACAAATCAAGAAATTTTAACTTTCCTCAAATACCAATCCGTTTCCTTTTTTAATTAAACTCATCCAATTCCCGAAATTAATTAGAATATTGCTAAAATTTTAAACCTAGAATAATTTAAAGAAAAAAATATCATCCTTCCTCTAATATTAAAGTTTAGGATTTTAAACCACTTTGGACGCCAATAACTATTGCCATTGAGTGTGTGATAATTCCGCTACTTTTGGAAACTAAAAATACACCTACCTTATACCACACTATTTTATTTTACATAAATAGGAACGTTGATTTTTTTATATATAATAATATAAATCCTCGTTCCATATTTTTTTTCCAGAACTATCACCATGGCTCTTCAATGGCTGAGCCTCGTCGGAGCTGTCTGGCTCCAATCCATCAACGGCACCAACTCCAACTTTCCGGCGTACTCTTCGGAGCTCAAACGCCTCCTATCCATCTCCCAGCTCCAGCTCAATAACCTCGCCTCCGCCTCCGACGCCGGAAAGCTCTTCGGCTGGGTTTCCGGCGTCGCCGCCGCCCATCTCCCCCTCTGGCTCGTCCTCCTCATCGGTTCCCTCCTCGGCCTCGTCGGCTATGGCCTCCAGTATCTGTTCCTCACCGACCAACTCTCCTCCCTCTCCTACGCCCACATTTTCCTCCTCACCGCCCTCGCCGGCAACGCCATCTGCTGGATCAACACCGCCTGCTACATCATCGCCATCGAGAACTTCCCCCTCGACCGCCAGATCGCCGTCGGCTTATCCACCAGCTACGTCGGCTTATCCGCCAAGCTGTACACCGACGTCGTCGACGCCGCGGCCGCCGCCGGCCGATCCTCCCCCTCGGAACGCGCCAAGACGTTCCTCCTAATGAACGCCGTGGTCCCCATTGTCGCCTGCGCCCTCGCCGCGCCGCTCGCGCGGAACGTCAGCGTCGGGAGGACGAGGAAGCTGACGGCGGGATTCTTCGCGATGTTCGTCATAACCATCGCCACGGGGCTGTTCGCGGTGGTCACTAGCTTGGGGCGTAGGGTTCTGCCTAGTTCCGGGATACTCGCCGGAATGGTGGCAATGCTGGTGCTGCCGCTGGTGATTCCGCTGGCGGAGAGAGTGAGGGAGAATATGCAGAGGAAGTGTTTGATCCGAGTGTACGATGAGAGTGTCGTGAGCCGACGCGCATTGGAGAGTGGGGACAGTAGTTGTAATAAGTCCGAGGATGTAATGAACTGCTGCGACGTGGAAGTCGTCGAGGAGATTGGGGCGATGGTGATGGTCAGGAGGGTTGAGTTCTGGTTGTATTTTTTTGTGTATTTGTTCGGGGTGACGATCGGTTTGGTGTACATGAACAATTTAGGACAAATCGCGGAGTCTAGGGGGTGTTCGGGAACTTCGTCGCTGGTCTCCGTGTCGTCGGCTTTTAGTTTCTTCGGTCGGCTTCTTCCTTCCCTTGTGGATTACATTTTTCCAAGGTATGTGTAAGATTCAGCATTCCTTTGTTGATATTTTTTTTTTTGACTTTATTACTTTGCTCATTTTAGTTTCAAATTGATATGTGTATAGTGTAATGTTGATGGGAGAATGTCACTTTTAGTTTCTTGTGTTCTAGTAAGAAGTATTTAGTCATTTGTTTGTTAACTTTTAGGTTCTGAAATTTAGAGTTAAGAAGTTTAGGTCATAAATATACAATTTGGTTTATTAGCATTGAAAATTAGGTAGAGTATGATTGTTTTGGCTCTTTAACTATATACCTATATTTGCATTTATTACTTGTAACAAACCAGTAGATTTTAATTCAATGCAAACTTAGGATGGCATGAGGACACAGAATAAATTTGGAGTCCAGATAGTCTCGCATCCAACCCATGGAAAATTAGAGAGACTCTTCAACCATGGGGCAAGAAGTGATACATTCGTGCCACGTGTCTAAGTTACCAAACAAAATCATCCCAAGTGAGCATAGTTCAGCAGCATGTTAAATTTATAGGTTCTAAAGCACATTTTAAACACCCCTTATTTTATAACATTCCCATTTTTAATAATATCTTTCGTCCAAGTTTTTACCACGTTCCCTTCCACGTGTATGCCACATTTGTGACGAAATACAACAAAAATATTTTGCTATATTTGCAATGGGAGTATGAGACCTAATGAAACTTTCCATTGTAGATTTGCCATCAAGTAAACCTTGCTTGTTTGGCCAAGAATCAGTAGTGTGGCCTAATGAAAGACTAACATGTGGTGATCTAATTTGAACCAATCTGGCCGAGTTTTATTTGTATTAGGACTCCTTTAGTGTGACTGTAGGATCAGTGACCTAGAGGAGGTGAAATAAAGACACCAATTATGAGCCACAAAAATTAGCTATAGGGCAACTTAGGACAATGGCTCATACCACACAAAGACCATTTCAATTCTAGGTCTTGGACAATTTGTTGTTTTGTTGGCACATCAATAATAATGAATTGAAATGAATCTTACACCACAGATGAAATATGATGATAGAGTTAAGGTTTGAATGCAAACCTGTCCGAAGAAGAGAGTTGGTGGGCAAATTTATTGAGCCAATTTATTTTGAGAGATTATGTGTATGTTATTGTTGGTTATGCTTCCACCATCCCTCTGGCAAAAGTCAAGTTACTCTGACCCATTCATTTAATTCTCAGTCCTTAGTCTGTAGGCTGTGGCACCACTTAGGAGTTAGGACTGAAACCATGCTTGCCGTATAACATTAACACTTAATGTTTGCTTGATATTGTCGTTTAATTTAGCGAAATGATATAAATTTTTAGGAGAAGTGTGATGTAGAAGACCCCAGAAAGAGATTAGGGTCTCTAGACATTATTGTTGTTTGAAATTATGCGCCTAATTGATTGATGAATAGTGTTTACTTTTAAGATTAAGATGAGTTATTGTATGTAGTATGAACTCGATCTTAGATTATTGTCCTTTTCTAGATTACAATGTACAATTCTTACACGCATGTGTATCAGGATGGGAGTTCTATAACTCTTCACCTTTCTTTCTTCCAAAAGAAGAAAGTATCTTGAATGCATTCACATTCGAAAAAATTATGATATCTATTGTTTGATATGTATTTTTTTTTTTTTTTTCCCAGAAACAAACGCCTGATCACGAGGGCAGGAGCCATGGGAGCGATGATGGCCCCAATGAGCGGAGCACTCTTCTTGCTACTCAACAAGCACCAAATCGCCCTTTACATTAGCACGGCCATCATAGGCACGTGCACTGGCGCTGCCACCTCCATCTCCGTCTCCACGACCACCGAGCTCTTTGGAACCAAGAATTTCGGTATCAATCACAACATTTTGGTGTCCAATATTCCCCTAGGATCTTTTTTGTTTGGGATATTTGCTGCGATGCTCTACAATAGGCATAAGGGGAATTCTTTGAATTGCATGGGCCAACAATGCTACCAAACCACATTTATTATTTGGGGTTCTTTGTGTGGATTTGGGGTTTTCTTGGCTTTGATTCTACATAGGAGGACCAAGAAGCTATACTCATGTAATAGAGTGTAGATAGACAAATTAAGGGTTTTGCACTTTTGGCAAAAAAAAAAATATATATATAATTGTATTGACTTTCTATAGAATATATAGAATTAATCATATACTAATAAGATATGTGCTCAAATTGTTATGTTCATTATGTTCCAAATAATGCAGGGAGTGTTTTTAATTATAAATGACAAACTAATAACCACATTTTGCTTTGTCTTGATATGAATTGATGTACCATGTATTATTCTAATTAATGCTATAGTTACATAATTTTTTAAAATATTATCTCGGCTCATACAATCCTTAACCTGACTTTATGGTGTTAAGTGACTTCTGTGATTTTTAGAAATATACTACTGTATGTTGCCATGTTGGTACATATGAGTATATTTTTCTTAAAGAATGACAATGAAATTTTTATTCAAGTAACCACCAGTCCTAAATCGACCACGGTTGAAAAATGTAAACCATTTTCCCGATTTAATTTTTGTTTTAAATTTTTTAATAATAGTACTCCCTCCGTCCCACGAAATATGACACATATTCCTTTTTTAGCTGTCCCACGAAATTTGACACATTTTCCTTTTTAGATAAACGAAGTTAATATAAATATGATTAGAATCTTAATGTTTTCCAAAATCCCATTAAAAGCAATTATTTTAATTATTCTGCACAACTCCAATACACTTTTATTTTTCTACACAAATCCCTTACATTTCTTTAATTCTTCATATTTCAAAATGGGTACAAATCTTCCAGCGTGTGCTTCCCCAGATACTAGTGTTTTTTTTCCTTTGTGATGCTCTCTTTTTTCTTTCTATTTTTTTTGTTTTTTCTCTGGCTTCGGCCACCAAAAAAAAATGGGTACAAATAAAAATTATATAAAATGTATATTCTAAAGCTAAACGCCTAAACGATTCTAACAAGACAAGACTTGAATATCTTTTTCTAATTAAATCATTACTATAATATTAAGTCAAAGTTAAACAATAAACAAAGTAAAAATTCATTAAAATTTTAAACACAAATACTCATAACACTTTAACCACTAAATCCCATCACATAAATTACCGTGCCTAAAAGAAACGCTTCACATTTTGCGGGAGAAAGGGAGTACTTCCTCCGTTTTTTAAAGATAGCTACTGACCAACCCAGCACGCAGTCCAATGCACAATTTAAACCATTAATAACTCAAATTCGATAGAAGTAAAAATTCTAAAACTTCGGTATTTAAAAACTACAAGATGAGACGAATCTAACAAGATCTCACTTGGCTATATTTTAACTTGTATATCTATGATAAAACTTCAAATCAAAGTGTTTAGATGAATAGTATCAATTTTACAAATGTAGCTATCTTTTCTAAACAGAGGGAGCATATGTTATTGTTATGCGTTGATCAGATGATGTGTTTATCCATGCATCATAAAGTAGCTAGATATTGGGAGCCCATATATGTGCATAGATATTCTGCCACTGTCATTTCAATTCTTTGCCATTTTGAGTTGTCAGGATAAGATCGCAAATGATAATTTTTTCGTTTTATGCCATTTTATTTTTAGTATATATACAATAAGCTTGCATTGCGTGTATATGCAGCGGCGGATCCAGAATTTTTTCAGTGGTATCACAAAAGTGATGGAAACTATGTTAAAATACAAAAATTATTGAAAAATACTAGGGTATAATTAATTATATTGGTATCACCACAAAAAATTAGTGGTTGCATAAAGCCAAATGAAGCAAAATATTTAACTTTTTTGCTTAAATATATAATTTTATGAATTTGAGTAGTATCCCGTGCTACCGTAGCCCCAGAGTAGATCCGCCTATGTGTATACGCATAGCAATCATCTGGAGAACCATATGAATTGGTTATCTAAAAGTTATGTGTACTAGCTATATGGATTTTTAATTAAAATAAGTTTGAAATTACTTAAGTTTCCATGAATATTTAATTATCTATATATAATTATATGTATATATATTGATGGAAAAGTAAATTACTAACATATACTTCCTCCTTTCTTTATTAACCTCCTTTCTTTATTAATCAATACAGATTGACTTTTGTCACTATTTATTGAGTAATTTTGATTCGACTTTTTAATACAATTATATAAGATAAATATAGTCAAGTGAGATCTTGTTGGATTCGTCTAATCGCATAGATTTAAAATATCAAATTTTCATAATTTTATTTGTATGGAATTTGAGTTATTTCGAATTAAAAACGTGTATTAAATTGAGTGAAATGTGGATCCGTGACAATTAAAAATGAATAGAGGAAGTATATAATAAAGCACAATCATTACAATCCATTACAATCCTTAAATCCTTAGCTTGTTGAGAACCATCAATTTTCCATCACACCATCAATTCTCCATCACACGTTTCAGAAAAAGAAGATATTTTTTAATAAAATAAAATAATATAAATTCGCTATCATCAATTAAATATATTTGAAGAATTATTCCAAAAAAATTATATTTGAAGAAGTGTGAATTTTCAAAACCGCAACAAATTAAATGCCATCAATACAGGTATACGTACACGATCACATACATTACCAAACAAAAAAAAAAAAAACAAGAAAACAAAATAATCAAACTCAAATGTGTTATCATCATAAGTTGAATACATATCATATACATTATACTATATCCATTTCTTAGAAACAATTTCATGTAAAAATTAAAACTATAAATACCTTTACTTCTAAAAGCAAGTACTTTATATTAGCGAGTCTTATTTTTGTTTCCATATACTCTAAGTAATTAAATACTACTGAATTGATTAGTACATATGCAACATTAACGAACAAACTAAAGATTAAAGAGACTAGCTAGGTTTTAATTTCTTCAGTGATGGATTACGAGATATTGGCGGCAAATAGGATCGGAGAAAGCCAAATAGGGGCAGGGCCACGTGGCCATTATAGTAGTACTTCTATTAAAGATGGTGCATGTTCTAGCTAGCTACCTCGATCCTGTTGTTATTACATGCATGAATTAATAAAATCACAGATACATTTATAAATATAATTAAATTAAATTCCCTTACCAGCTGCTGGCTGCTGCCACTGCATATTGCAATTTGCAAATTGCAGTTGTGTGGTTTGAAGACTAGTTGAGGTTGGCAGAAAAGAAACTTGACCACCTCCAAAAATCAAAATCCATGTGGCCACGGGCAGATATGCTTTCATCAATTTCACTTTATAATAATAAATGAATTTGTGTACTACTACTACTACTAATTTTGACAATAATTACTACTGTATGTACTCTACTGTTTCTTTCACACTGGCAGCTCAATCTATCTATTTATTACCGGCCTTAATTTCACACTGGAGTATAGTATTGTCTTTGTATTGTCTACAGCTACAGGGGGTTCTTTTCACTTGCTGTCTGAAGGTTGTAATGCTGCAGACGTCAAAGGTGACGTCCACATGTCGTCAGTATTTGAACGGCATTAAAATGTAGAGGGTGGAGATTGTGGCCTCCTGATCAGCTGGGGACTGATGGGGTCGAAAATGGACCAGGTTGGGGGAATCCGAGCATATGGTCGATCATCGATGGGTCTCAAATTAAAAACCAGTTAAAATGAATTTTTTTTTTTTTTTTTTTTTGTTTTGTGAACAAGTGACTTTAAGACGTCAGCAAAGGAAAAAACTATAAGAATCTACAGAAAGGGGAAAGAAGGAGAACAAACAAAATAAAAAATTTCAACATCTCATAAGCGAGGGAACCAAATACCAGACATGTCCGGAGCTAAGGGTTGTCGGGAATCATTTGGTGGGAAAACGCATGTTGTAAAGAAATCTTCAGCATTCGCACCAATCTCCAACAAGTCAGCTACTGCATTTTCCTCCCGGAAGATATGGTACCACCTGGCCCCAAATGAAAAATTCTTTTAGTCTAACTGTTGTTATCTTTTATTTTGATATATAAATTAAATGTTATATTTTGACCATATTTATTAAGTATATTTTAGAAAAAATACCATATTTTCAAATATTTATTTTTTTTATTACTTATTTTATATTAAATTTATTAATTTCAGAAGAATACATCATTTACACTATAAAAAGATTCACTTTATGAAGTAATTCCTCCGTTTCATGGGATAGGGTGGCTAAGCCTCGAAAATTTGGTTTCATGGGATAGGGTGGCTAAGCCTCGAAAATTTGGAGGTTTAGGTGTGCGGAAATGTAGAGATGTGAACCTTGCTCTCCTAGGGAAAATCTATGCTGATTTACTTTGCAAAGGCCCTGAGCCGTGGGTGAATATCCTGATTGACAAATACAAATGTGTTAATGGTTACTTCCCTCATAAAGCTTGCAAGTCCCCGATCTACCGAGCAATGCATAAGATTGCTGACACTTTCAAGGAGGGGTTTTATTGGCGTATAGACAATGGTGAGAGCAACATTTGGGATTGCAACTGGTTGAAAGAAGGACCCATTGCCCCTCGCATTCCTTATGTGAATTTTGTTGATTCGGAGTTACGCATTAAAGATGTCTTTATCAATGGGGAATGGCAGTGGAACGATCTGTACACCCGTGTCCCGGAGGAGATCAAGTGAGAAGCTTTTGAGCCTGGTCCTATATCTTTTCATTCCTCGGCCAGGGATCTATGGTGTTGGTCGCTTGCTACTAATGGCAAGTACTCGGCTAGTACAGGTTACAAATGGCTTCTCATGCAGCGCCAAATTCATGACGACAGATCGGTGGCCTGGACTTGGCAAATTCCAGCACCAGAGAAGGTGAAATTTCTTGCTTGGTTGGCTTCCAATAATGCTATTCCATCTAATAAGTTGAGGTGTGATCGGGGTTGTGCTAGCTCTCCAACTTGTAATATTTGTGGGATTGATGTTGAGACTACCAAGCACTTATTCTTCTTGTGCTCTTGGATGACTACTGCCTGGAATGCCATTGGTGGATTACCTCCTTGGCAGTGGTCATGGAAATTGGCACCATTCTTGGCTGCATGAGAGGGGGTTGGACTAGCCATCAATGGGCGCTGATGTGGTGTATATGGAGGAGCAGAAATGCTAATATCTTTCGTGGCGAGGAATGTCGCGCTTATGATATTATCCGTCAATCTAGATTCCTTGGGGAAGCCTTTGATAGGGTGTATGGGCATGGACCAAAGAGGAAAACTCTCCGCCTGGTGAATTGGAATCCACAATGCCATCAGGGTTTCATTCTTCATGTGGATGACAGCTCCCTTGGAAACCCTGGCCCTGCTGGCTTTGGTGGTGTTATTCGTAATGCAGATGGTCAGTGGTTGGATGGTTTTTTGGGTTCGGTGGGTGTTAACTCTAATCTTGTTGCCGAGGTGCATGGCATTTGGAATGGAGTCAAGAGACTTCGGGATATTGGAGTGACTTCTGCTACTTGTTACTCGGACTCTTTGGAAGCGTTGAGACTCCTACAGGACGATGTTCAGTCGGATCACTCTCTGTTCCCGACTGTGAGGAATATTTTGGATATCTTGAATGAGCACCCGGATATACGTTGGTATCATATTTTGCGGGAGGCAAATTCTGTAGCGGACTCCCTCGCCAAAAATGGTGCGCACTCAGAGGAATTCTTTACTACTTGGGCTTTTTCCCAGGATGAAGCTCGACCGATGCTGGCTGCGGACATGGCGGGAACTTGGTTTCCGCGGTACTCAGTTTTTTTGGTTTTTGTCCTTCTTTCCTCCTTTCTTTTTCCCGTTTTCTGCTGCTTGTGTCTTTGTTTTTCTTTTTTAAGCTTTTGGTAATGTCTGTTAGCCAACGCTGATTGCGTTATTTATCCAAAAAAAAATAATTCCTCCGTTTTGTTTTAAATTCTATATGTGAAAATATGGCATTGTTCACATAAATACTTTAATCTAAAGTTTTATCATAGTTATACAAGTTAAAATAGAGCCAATTAAGTGAGATCTTGTTAGATTCGTCTCGTCTTGTAGTTTTTTAATATCGAATTTTTAGAATTTTTACTTGCACCGATCTTGAATTACTAACGGTTTAAAATATACATTTGACTCAATTAAAAAAAAAAAAACAGAGGAAGGATTTTTGAGGCGTGAAACTCATTGGAGAGTGGAGACAAGGGGATAATTTGGAAGATAGACAAAAGCCAAGCCCATTAAGTTGCACTATTTTGGGCTAACACAGCAATCAGGCCCATTAGTTTGGCCGAAACTGAAGGAGAAGAAGCCACTGCGAGGCCGGCATTTTACATGTGACCCAACCCAACGTCCATATTCTTGTAATAAGTGAACAAAACCTTACCCGAAGACCCCGAACGGGTCTCTGAGGTCTTTGGCCGCCAGACTCCGGACTCCAGTCTCCAGAGCCCCCACTGCTCAACAGTCCCCCACTCCCCAGTCACCGCAGCTTCCCCAATCGCCCACCCTATCCAAACCTTCCTCAAGCACTCCCCCCCCCCCCCCCCCCCCCCCCCTTCCCCAATCTCCATTTCCATGGAGATTTTCGCTCTCAATCCCAGCCCCATCCTCACCACTTCTCATTCCACTCTCCACCCCAAAACCCTTCTCTTCTCCCCTTTCTTATCCTCCTCCAGTTTTCGTCTCATCGGCCGCCGCCGCCGCTTCTTCAAGATATCTACTTCAATCAGAGCTTCCTCAGACCAGCCATCTACCCCCCACGCCGTCAAGCCCGATGTTTTTGGGGAGAAGCGGGAGCTCACGGGAGTGCACTCCCTTGTTGACTCCATGTCGCCGCCGGTTCGCATTGCGAGCTCGGCTATAATTGTGGTGGCCGCGGCGGCTGCTGGCTATGGCCTAGGTTCGCGTTTCGGAGGATCCCGCAATGCGGCCCTGGGTGGGGCGGTGGTCGTTGGGGCTGCCGCCGCGGGGGCGGCCTACGCGATGAATTCCTGCGTTCCGGAAGTTGCGGCGGCGAATTTGCACAATTATGCTGTTGGGTGTGGCGACCCTGGCGCTATCAAGAAGGAGGATGTTGAAGCCATCGCTAACAAGTGGGTTTGTTGTCTATTTTTATTCTTATTGCTACGTTACTCTCATTTCTGATAGTAATAATTGAATCATCATATGGATATTATGTTGTATCCTTGTATCAGCTCATATGCATTTTATCATGTATTATCACAATGGTGAAATCAGATATTATTCCTACTTACATCAAATTCATGATTCGTGTGAAATGCTGACACCAGTAAAGAATTACTGTATTTTAAGCAATAAAATTATCAAAGCTATTATCACCAATGATTCGGATTACTGAGTTAAAATCTCCCGTTCCTGTTAGTAGTAATTGTGCCGTCTGGATTAGACGCTCAGCAGTTAGCAGTGCTAATTTAAGATTCTAAACTAAATAATATGAAAATCAAACAAGTACACATTGTTAACAATCCGGCATATAATGGAAATTGAGGCTAGCCAAGTAGCTTAGTAGCTCAATCTCCTAATCTCCGTGTTGGGTTTTGAATTCCCACCGACCTTTATCCCTCCCTTTGATCTCCTTTGTAGTTTGTGGCATGGGCAGACACACCGATCTCTAACTAATGAAGGACCAAAAATGATTCACCATCTAATATGTTTTCAACAATTAGCTATGTATTCAACAATCTCTCATCTAATTCAATAGACTTCAACAACTCTAAGACAAACACTTTCCGCTGTGTAGTGTGGTAGTGGTATAAAAAAGTTGTTTGAAAAACAAATTCCTTCTCGCTGTCTAACTCTTGTTTATTTAAACGGGATCACATTTGCTCATCATTCCTTTCTACTTTTATGAACCTTTTACTTTTGATTTGTTAATTACATGCTAATAAATGCAATGCGTCAATCTTTCAGATATGGTGTTAGCAAACAGAATGAGGCTTTCAATGCAGAGCTATGCGACATCTATTGCCGGTAAAATAAAATAATTTGGTTCTTATGTTTTTATTAGGAATGTCTGCAGTCAGCATATGTAGAACTTATTTTTCTAATTCTGTATTTTAGTTTTGTTTCTGCCGTACTTCCTCCTGGAGGTGAAGATCTCAAGGGTGATGAAGTTGAAAACATCATTAAATTCAAGAGCTCATTGGGCATTGATGACCCAGATGCAGCGGCCATGCACATGGAGGTAGTATTGCTTTTATTACTTGCCTGCTACATAATGACAGTGCTTGAGCTATGGAGAGTGTTGTTTTAAGTATTTAATTCAAAATTTCTCAGATTGGTAGGAGAATTTTCAGGGAAAGACTTGAAACAGGAGATCGTGATTCTGATATGGATCAACGTCGGGTAGGATTTATTTATTTTCTAATTGATCCGTTTCATCACCTAGAGGTACAGTGCTTGATCATATATTGTGTTTCCATTGCAGGCATTTCAGAAGCTTGTATATGTATCAAATCTAGTGTTTGGAGATGCTTCTGGTTTCTTGTTACCATGGAAACGAGTGTTCAAGGTCACTGATGCTCAGGTATTTATGTTGTACAATTTTTTTTTTTTTTTTTTACCAATTGAATCTGTATCCATGGTCTCTTATAGTGCTTCGCACTCGGGTTTTGGTTTGTGTGAATATAATTTAATGCCCTGCATTTATATTTTTATTGAATTCTCCTTTACAGGTAGAGGTTGCAGTTCGGGACAATGCTCAAAGGTTGTATGCCATAAAGCTTAAACCAATTTCCCGAGGTAGTACGCATATACAATATATGTTAAGTGAATCTTACACATAGATACTAATGGAGAATAACCTTCTGATTTGTTATAAGTTACTCCCTCTGTCCCTTAGCAATGTTTCCTTTCTCCCCTGCATAAATTTCAATGCACTTGGTTAACGGTTAATATCTCAAAATGTGTACAAGTGACTTTTCACAACAACGTGGCTATATGATTGTACGATTCTATTAAGCCCCAACTTGACTATTTTTTATTTTACTATTTTTTTTATATATTTGCGATAAAAATTAATTCAAAGTTGAACATTAAACAATGTTAAAAGTCAAATAGCCTTATGCAATGGGACGGAGGGAGTATTCTTTACTGACAGTATGTTTGGTTTCAAGATTTTGGGAGTATCGTGGGAAGGTGGTGGTAACAATAATTTTGGTTGGTTACTAACAAGACTACAAGAGGCATGCCAAGAAGCATGCTTGCCGTCAACCAAAGAAAGCTGAACTTTACTTTCTAAGCATTTTGGAGTTAAATGTTAATCCATTAAACATTTTGTATTAATGGTGAATTAATAGTATTTGGGCTTATGTTTGTAAATCCTTGCTTATCAAGACATGGCAATATTTATGTTTAGTTGAATTAGTGTATCTGAATTTGTGCGTCTGCTTCTACCTGTGTTCCTTCAGTTATTATGCCATTGTCTCGACTAGTCAGTGGTATTGTGGTAATTTGTATGTAAAATTGCTATATTAAGTGACTTTACCTGATTTCCAGATCTTAATGCGGATGAATTGATCAGCCTTAGAGAAGCGCAGCTTCTTTACCGACTTTCGGATGAGGTATTGGCTTCATCGAATTTGCCATGAGCATCTTGTGCACATATCAAATAATGCACAAGGAAAGCAGTTGGATTATTCACATATATTTGGATTTTGGTATTAGTAAAGTGATTATGCAAAATATATTAATGAAACAATGATACAGTTCTCTGGTAAATATTTGCGAAATGGTTTCTTTTCTTTTGCAGATTGCTGCAGACATGTTTAGAGAGCATACTAGAAAGCTTGCGGAGCGAAACATATCTGAGGCTCTCAGTGTGTTGAAGTCCAGAACTAAAGAAACGTATGTTTAATATCACAAGCCTCCACTTATGCAAACATTCAGTATAGCTCTAGTTCTTGAATTTACATTGTGAAAAATCTTGCAAGAATAACACGAATTAATTACCCGTGCCTTGATAAGGCTCTTTTCTAACCCATCTGATCAAAATTTTAGGGCACTCTTGCTAATTGATTATTTGATTTATTGTTTCTTGTGTGCTTGTGTTCAGTTCTTTACTGAATTTGTTTAGATTTTACTATATCTAGTCTAGACCTTATGTAAATGATAACTTCTTCAGACAACTATTTAATGGAACACCCCATTTTCTAGAACTGAATCAAAACTTCCTCATAAGATGAATAAATGAATTGGTCAATTGGGTAATGGTTTTATAAAAGATTCCACTTCCAGTGGATCATATTATATTATTTTTCTATTGCAGTCATATTAGTTGCAAAAAATTAGTGATGTTCATGCTTCTTGATATATTTTGCCAGCTAAGTAATCTGTCATTTCTTGTTGATTAGTTCATCTTTGCTGAATAAAATAATCTTAAATTCGACAGGCGAGAAGTTATTGAGGAGCTTGACAAGGTTCTTGCATTCAATAATTTGTTAGCATCATTAGAGACCCATCCTGAAGCGAGTCGCTTTGCTAGAGGGGTTGGGCCTATATCTCTAATAGGTACTATTATCATTTTTTTATTTTTTATTTTTTTTTTGTTTCCTAGCTTTTCATGAGCTTCAGTTATCCGTTTTATGTTTCGATTTCAGTAACTTGTAGGATTTTCACAGACTTTCATGATTGGGTTCTTATCTACATGCTGGCTCTGATGCTTCTTTTGGTTCAGGTGGGCAATATGATGGTGATAGAAAGATGGAGGACTTGAAGCTTCTGTATAGGGCTTATGTGACGGATGCTCTATCTGGAGGTCGCATGGAGGAAATAAAGGTGCTATACTATAGTATTTTATTGAATTATATTAATGTGTTTATATGTATTATTCTTCATTTATTGAGACTGTAGATTTGTTTGAGATATAAGTTGATAAATTATGATTATTTTTATTTTCTTATATCAAACATAGTGATGGCCAATGTGACACTTGGGACATGACCTTGTAATCTCATAGCACACGTGCCACTTTTAAAACTTCAGTTTAACCAACTTTCATGCTACAAGCAAACTAGATCACGTGCATCTTTGTTGGCCAAAAGGTGATTGAATTATGAGGATTAGTTAGGAACCTTTGGTCTCTTCTATTGTTTATTACTCCCATACCCTTTTATTCACTTTGCTACATGATGAAGAGGGGCATCTGAATGTTTGTTGAGCTGCTCTTTTTTCTTTTTTTTTTTTTGGTGTGTGTGAATCAAACGAGCTACCTGACCTTTTGAATGAAATGATTGCTTTGACTATGTGCTTAAATGCCTTAATATTAAAGGGATTGGTCAGTCACAATCATTGCTTTGTGATAATATATGTCTATACGTTGTTTGGTTAGGTAAAATACTATATAGATTACTATTTAGTGTTTTCTTATATTTTCTTCTAAGCATCTGCTGAGTACATGCTTGGTGAGACCTTATTAAACTTACTAAATCAGGAGCCACATCTGCACAGGACTCTATCTACTTGTTTTTAATCTCTTTCATAATGTCTTCATGAACTTTCTTTTCTTTTTTGTCTTTGCTGACCTCACCCTTCTGGTTTTGTCATAGATTGCTGCTCTGAACCAATTGAGGAACATATTTGGTTTAGGAAGACGAGAAGCAGAGTCTATTACACTTGAAGTCACCTCCCAGGCATATCGTAGACGCCTTCAGCTGGCAGTTTCCAGTGGTGATTTATTGAGGTCCAACAGTAAAGCACTCTATCTTCAGAACCTATGTGAAGAACTGCGCTTTGATCCTGAGAAAGCTGTTCAGATACATGAAGGTTCAATTCAATGTTTATGCTTCTCCACAGAAGGCTTAGTCCCTGATTGGATGGTTTTTTTTTGGCCTGCTTTTGATTTCTACTTAAAATAAAAATCATCGTTTTTTTTTATTAAATAAATTGTTTTTAACAATAGCTGAGCTATATACATAAGTTAAAAGTTTGTTTTCTCGTACACTTAAAATTATTGTCACGTTTGTTTTCTAAAAGTAAAAGTCAAAAGCTTATGAAAAAAGCCCATCCAAACAGGGG
This sequence comes from Hygrophila difformis, assembly GCA_030278955.1. Taxonomy (NCBI): domain Eukaryota; kingdom Viridiplantae; phylum Streptophyta; class Magnoliopsida; order Lamiales; family Acanthaceae; genus Hygrophila; species Hygrophila difformis. Next base: position 12,908,129 of record JAOANR010000001.1, read on the forward strand.
CTTCGCCCCTTTTTAATTGGTCTCATCGGAGTGTCTCTTATTAGCCTTTTTATGAGGGCAGTTTTGCACTGATAAACAGCTAATAATACGAATCCGATTCCGATAACACCAATTAAACGGGGCCTTAATATCACAATTTGTTTACTACTTTTCTTATGCATCATTTTCATGAAACACATCTGCAATTGCAAACTACTGTGCGGATATAAACAGAAGTAATTTTTTTGTTGGTTTGCTTGGTAAAATGTTTTATTCTATGCCCAGAAATTTACCGGAGAAAACTTCAACAACTGGTGGCTGATAAAGGCGAGCTCAGTGATGAGGATGTGGACACTTTAAAACAGGTGCAAATCATGTTCTGCATTCCAAAGGAGACTGTTGAGGCAGCTTATGCAGATATATGCGGCAGCTTGTTTGAGAAGGTAAATACTCTTGTTAATTTTTGTGTAACCTTTTGTTTGTGTGCATGAAACTTGGTACAGAACTTTTTGTTGATTCTTCAACCGGGCATGGATCCTCAGTCCCCTTCTCCTTCCTGTTCCCTAATATTTGTGCATTTAATTTACACTTTAATCCTTGGGTTGTTAAATATCTTAGGTAGATCTCTTTTTTCTGTATTACTCTTGATTTTTTACTCTTCTTTGTGATGCACACTGTTATCTTCGTATTTGATTTCATCTTATTCATTTTTTGATGTTGGCTTACTGAGCAATATAAAGGATTGGGCGCAGTACAAATTTTTACATGTATAACAAAAAAATGTTATACTAAAGTAACAAAAAACAATGACACTCCAAAAATACATCCAAACAAAAGACTATATGTTTTGTAATTCACACCTGTATCGGCATGGGGTTAGAGAGTTATAATAATACATTTTTCAACCATTCAAATTTATCAACTTTCTTTCAAATATTTTCAAGAATTAGCACCTGACATCTAAATTAAACAATGACTGAAATTTACTATTTTCCGAGATTATGCAATTTAGCTGATCCATGCCCATTGTGTTCTAATAAATGCATAGTTGGAAACTCACTATATTATACCTTAGTTTCTCGTGCATTTGCGTTGTGAAGCGATGTGGTTTGCATTTGTTCGACTTCTTTGGACATTTGATTGTGTGGTGGATGAGATCTTAATCTGCACTGGAGTCATTGGATGTGATAGTTTCTGATTACGTCGATGAACTTTTCATCATATAACTAATGATCTTTTTGCATCAACAGATTGTCCGACAAGCTGTTGGTTCTGGTGTGGATGGGTATGATTCAGAGACCAAGAAAACCGTCAGAAAGGCTGCTTTTGGTTTGCGCTTGACCAGAGAGATTGCTATGTCCATTGCTAGTAAAGCGGTAAGTGTTGATGAAAAGCAATCCACCATTTGCAGCTACAAATGCTATAAATGACAGGCACTTAATTGGATATTGATAAGCTTTTATTTAATTGGATATTTTCAGGTCCGGAAGGTTTTCCTTACCTACATTCAACGTGCCAAGTCTGCTGGTGGCCGCACAGAGGCTGCCAAAGAACTTAAAAAGATGATAGTATTTAACAGTTTGGTCGTCAATGAGCTTGTTGCGGATATCAAGGGGGAGTCAGTCGACACTCCACCACCTGAAAAACCAGCCACAAAGGAAGAACCAGAAATAGATGAAGAGGAGGATGAGTGGGAATCATTGCAGTCGCTCCGAAAAGCTCGACCTAACAAGGATGTTTCAGGAAAACCAAGCCAAAAGGAGATAAATCTAAAGGATGACCTTCCCGAGAGGGATCGTGCAGACCTTTACAAAACATACTTGCTCTATTGCATTACCGGTGAAGTGACACGAATTGGATTTGGGGCACAAATCACCACAAAGAAAGATGATTCTGAATACGTTTTACTAAACCAACTTGGAGTCATTCTTGGGTTGACCGACAAGGAGATTGTTGAAGTGCATAGGGGTTTAGCCGAGCAGGCATTTAGGCAGGAAGCCGAGGTTATCCTGGCCGATGGGCAATTGACAAAGAGCAGGATAGAGCAACTGAATGAGGTCCAGAAGAGTGTAGGCTTGCCGCCTGAGTATGCGCAAAAGATCATTAAGAGCATTACCACTACAAAATTGTCAGCTGCTCTTGAAACAGCTGTTGGTCGTGGGAAGCTCAGCATAAAGGAAATCCGAGAACTGAAAGAAAATGGTGTTGACATAGACACCATGATCTCCGAAAGCTTACGAGAGAATCTCTTCAAGAAATCTGTAGATGAGATATTCTCGTCTGGCACTGGAGAGTTTGATGAAGAGGAAGTATACGAGAAAATCCCAAAAGACCTCAACATCAATGTCGAGAAGGCTAAAGCGACTGTCCATGAACTTGCACGGACCAGATTATCAAACTCGCTCGTCCAGGCAGTCTCGCTGCTGAGGCAAAGAAACAATAAAGGAGTCGTAAGTGTTTTCGTGTTAGCTAATTGTGAAGAAAAAAAAGATACAAGTTGATATAAACTGTCCTAAATGTCATGATTCATGAATGTAGGTTAATTCTCTCAATGACTTATTAGCCTGTGACAAGGCTGTGCCATCCGAACCATTGTCGTGGGAGGTACCGGAGGAGCTGGCTGATCTTTTCCTTGTGTACCTGAAAAGTGATGCCGCGGCTGATAAAGTCGCCCGATTGCAGTATCTTCTGAAAATCAGCGAGTCGACAGCGGAAGCTTTGCGAGGTACAAGCGACAAAGGAGCATCAAGTGCATCGACCGACAAAGGAGCATCGACGGAGGAGTTTGTGTTTTAAGTAGAGAGGACAGTTTTCTCTTAGGTAAGGCGTTAAGGACTTGGCAAAAATGCCTCCTGTGTTTGAGAAATGGTCAAAGGTGTACCAATTTTGCCTCGATAATTTTTAAGCATAATATGATGTTTGATGGTTCCAGTGAAATAATTAAATATGAAAAGGATGTGTCTTGGGGAAGAAATTCTCAACTATTTTTATGAAATTCTAGTGAAAAATGGTATGATAATATTTCGAATAGGGTTCTGTGGTCGATCCCAGGCAGATTCAAACCTATATCTTCCATTATTCTATCCTTTTGAAGTATATATTTAACTAATAACCGTAAAATAGGGTATATTGGCCAATGGCTGTTATTGTCATGGACTCTTATGTTAATTTTGTTGGGAGAACCAAATGAGACCCGTTTGGATTGGCTTCTAGGGAGGTGCTTTTGGCTTTTGCTTCTGCCAAAAGCACTTCTAGTAGAAATTAAGTGTTTGTTTTGGCTTTTAAGAAAAAGCAAAAGCACCTCGAAAAGCGAAAAAAGTGCTTCTAGGAGAAGCAGCCCAGGGGTGCTTCTCCCAAAAGCAGAAGCCAAAAGCACCTCGTAAAATGTGCAAGGACTTAAATACCCCCACTATTTAATATAAATTACACTATAAATATATCTTATTATCATATTAAGTAGCATGTCCTTTTTGGTAATTACCACACTCTAAAAGCACTTTTCATTTTTATTCATCCAAACATATTTTTTAGAAATAGCCGCTTTTCAAACATTCCATCCAAACACAAAAGTTACATGCTTTTGACTTCTGCTTCTGCTTCTACTTTTGGCTTCTGCTTTTTTCAAAAGCCAATCCAAACGGGCCCTGAGTTTATTAAGCCAATATCTCTCATAATAATTCTTTGTATTCAAATTGTTGCCGTCTTTTATACTACCCCTCTGTTTTGGTTTGTTTTTTACGGGCCCACCCATTACGCTGTTTAATACATATTTTAAATCATTAATAACTCAAGTTCGGTATATGTAAAAATTCTAAATGTTCCATATTTAAAAATTACAAGACGAGACGAATCTAACAAGATCTCATTTGGTTATATTTTAACTTGTATAACTATGATAAAACTTTAAGTAAAAGTATGTGTGTGAATAATAACATCTTATTGAATGTAAGAAACATTCAAGAACGGAGGAAGTATTAATTAGTGTTTAAGGGGAAATTATACTAAATAATTGCAATAACATATAATAAGCAGTAAATTTCAGAAAACTATATACTTCGTTTATAATCAATTCGTCTACTGCCGAAAAATGAAAATGCTAAGTATCTTTATTTTGATAAATTCAACATTTCTTCCTCATAAAACATTTCAATTAAAAACACAAAAAGAAGGAAATAGGGAGATCGAGTGATTCAGCTTTGAGAATCAAACTTCCCTAATCAGTTAATTATAATCAAATTGAATATAAAACGAGGACATGTTAAAACTTTAAACAATAAAGATAAAATTTATCAGGAAATTCTCTCTGCCGCCCTAATGAGTTCCGAATTCTCTCTGCCGCCCTCACCCCTGCAACCTCCGCCCCCAAACCCTAAACCGCCCGACCCTTCGCCGCCGAAGCCTTCCTTCCGTGACATTGCGCTTCCTCGTCCCCCGTCCTCCACCCCAGATGAGCACATGGAAACTGAGCAGACACCGCTTTGCGAGATGGTATCTTACGATTTTGTAGATGGGAATCCACTGCTGCCGAGCATTGATTTCACCGATGCGGTGTTAACTAGGCTTAGCGCCCCGTTCATGGATGCCCTGGTGGTGCAGGTATTTGGCAAGCGCCTCAGTTTGACTACCATGCAGTCGTGCCTCAAAAGATTATGGAAACCTAAAGGAAATTATAGAGTGGTTGACAGCGACAAGGGATATTTCCTTGTGAAATTTGATTCGGCGGAAGATCGACGTCATGCACTGTATGATGGGCCATGGTCACTATTTGATCATCACTTGGCGGTCGCGCCGTGGTCTAAGGATACTCATGCAAACGCTGGAGTCATCACGCGCACGTCCGTTTGGGTCCGGTTCCCGGGATTGGATCCCGTATACTACGAGGAAGAAGCAATGACGCTCATCGCCAAAATGGTAGGGAAGCCAATGCGTGTGGATGTCAATACCAAAGATTTGAACCGAGCACGTTTTGGACGTGTTTGCGTGGAGATTGACTTGGCCAAGCCGGTGATCGGGAAAGTCCGTGTTTCAGGAGGTTGGCAGCCTGTGGCCTATGAAGGATTGCACAATATTTGCACTACTCGTGGGAGGTTCCGTTTTGATATGGGGGAGTGCATGCACCAAGATACTCATGTTCCAACTGCTTCACCACCGACGCCGGCGCCATCTGTAGGAGTCGGAGTGGCAGCGGGGGGGAAGTGGAGAGGGAACGGAGGAAGGTACGTCAGATCCACAAAATTCGCCGCCGGATTTGCCACCCCTACAATCTCGGGATTCTGAGTTACATGATAGGAGGGATACTCGGGATTCGCCAGCAAGGCAGTCAGATACACCAAATCTTCCCAATAAGGAAAATGACCACTCGGCTTGGGATGGTCACTCTGGATCCCAGCTCCCATGCACACCAGGCCCCATTGCAACCCATGGTGATTGGATGCGGGTTATCCGGCCTCCACGTCAGCCTCGTCGTGAGGGCCCACTTGCAAAGCTGGCTCTCTATGACCGAACGAATCAACAGGATGAACGTCGGGGCGGGGAAGGTGGCGCCCATGCAAAATTGAAGGGTTTTGCTGTTGGCCACAATAACGAAGACGACTTCCAGGAAATTGAAGGGCGACGGACCAAGGTTAAGCACCCGTGTAGGTTCTTGTCACAAGGCCAGACATCCAAGCCGGCAACGGCCTCGACATTGCAGAATGTGGCACGCCAAAATCCATTCCAAGTCTTGGCGTCTGTTGATAGTGAAATGGTAACCGAGAATGTAGCATCAGGGGCTGAGGATTCTTCCGATCCCGTTGATCAATGATTGAATTCCAAGACTTTACTATCCTAGCATAGAACATCCGTGGCGCCATGCATAGGAATACACATCGCCACCTCATGGATTTGTTAAGATCGGTGTCTCCGGCGGTTCTCATAATTATGGAGCCGCGAGGCCCCTTTCAATGCGTTCGTAACTTGCTGTATCGATGCCACTATGAGCCTCTTCAAATTATCGAAAGTGTAGGCCAATCTGGGGGCCTATGGATTCTTCAACGCATGGGGTTATCGGTAGGGCTTGCGGTCGTGTCGGTACACCCCAGAATAATCACATTTAGCGCCTCGCAAGGCGCTGTTTCTTGGATGATCTCGACGATTTACGCCAACCCTGTTGCTCATGGGAGACTGGAGGACTGGGATCACATGCGGCAAATTGGTAACATAGTTCATGGTCCTTGGTTGGCGCTTGGGGACTGGAATGATGTGATGGGTCCGGATGAAGTCCAGGGTATGCCTTATGATGATCGGAGGTGCCAGATATTCCGCGACATGCTTGACGACTGTGGTCTCCATACCCTTCATACGATCGGAGATGCCTTCACATGGCAACGCAACAATTCGGGTGGGCTGCTCGCGCGCAAACGACTTGACCGCGCAGTGGCCAATCTTGCTTGGGTTGATTTGTTTCCGACTGGATTTGTAGAAGTGCTACATCGGCGGACGTCGGATCATAGTTGCTTACTCTTGAGGTGTTGTCGGAGAATAGGGGACCAAGGGCGGAGACCCTTCCGGTGGGAACAAGCGTGGACTTCTCATTCAGGGTATGCACAGGTAGTGGACGCGGCCTGGAATTTTAGTGGCAATAGTATTCTGGAGAAGTGCAATCAAGTTAAGGAATCATCCCTCCACTTCAACACCTATACCTTTGGGCACATCAGAAAGCGTAAGAATCGGCTATTGAGGCGTCTTGCGGGAATCAGGCGGGTCCTGGCTCGGATTGATTCGGCTTTCCTGGTGCTACTGGAGGGCAAGCTTGCCAAGGATTTGGACTTAGTACTCAAGCAAGAGGAATTGCTTTGGGAACAAAAAGCAAGGGACCAGTGGATCCGACATGGTGATAGCAATACACGTTATTCCCATAGTCAAACGCTCATTCGACGAAGGAAAAGTGCCATTACAGGGTTGGATATCGATGGCCAGTGGACGATGGATGATTCGACGCTTCGTAACCATGCAACGACTCATTACTGTTCTCTCTTCGCGGCTTCCTCGCGACCTCCTTCATCGAATAGCCATCTTGCTCAACTTCCAGTGATGGAGGGAACGGACACGATTGCTAGACATGTCGACAAGAAAGAGGTGGAAGAGGCTATCAAAAACATCAAGGGGCTCTCGGCCCCGGGGCCGGATGGGCTGCCGGCCTTATTCTATAAAATGTATTGGCGGACGGTTGGTGATGATATAGTCAGGTTTGTGCAAGAAGCGGTACGCACTCGCACTTTTGATCCTACTATCTCAAGCACTTATATATGTCTCATTCCGAAGCTCGACGTCCCTAAGGAAATCAGGCATTTTCTACCGATCAGTCTATGCAATGTTAGTTACAAGATCGTAACTAAGGTGCTGGTGAATCGCCTACGGCCATTCCTTCAGGCATACATTGGCCCCTACCAGTCTGCCTTCCTTCCTGGACGGGGGACGGCGGGGAATGCTATCATTTTGCAAGAAGTCTTGGATGCCTTTCGTAACAAACAAAGGCGGTCGCAGGCTGTTATGCTTAAAGTGGATCTCGAAAAGGCTTATGACAACGTGCAGTGGGACTTCTTGGAGGATTGCCTTCAGGAAATGGGGCTGCCTACTGATTTCATCCGTATCATCATGTTCTGTGTCCGTTCTCCTACATATTCTATTATTTGGAACGACTCTCTGCTGCCACCCTTCTCTCCGGCGAAAGGGATTCGACAAGGGGATCCCTTGTCGCCCTACTTATTTATCATTGTGATGGAAAAATTGTCTAGAACAATTTGTGCTCGTGTTGCGGATGGTAGATGGAGGCATGTGGTCCTTGGGCGGGGAGTTCACCTCTATCACATCTAATGTTTGCTGATGACCTATTGCTTTTTTCCGAAGCTTCTCTTGATAGTGTGAGATGTATGGATGAAGTCATGAATGACTTTGCTGGGCAATCAGGGTTGAAGATTAACCCACAAAAATCTACACTTCTTGTATCAGCCCGTGTCTCCCCACAGGTGGGGCAGGAGCTCTCGTCCATCCTCAACATCAATGTGGTGTCGGACATAGGTGATTATCTAGGGTTCCCAACCTGTTCGGGCGCCCTTCGATCTCACCACTTTAATTTTTTGATCAATAAATTGGAGAAGAAGATGAGTGCTTGGAAGCGAGGACTGTTGAATAAGGCGGGGCGTCTTACCTTAGCCCGAGCAGTTCTTGGGTCCGTGGCTACATATTTCATGCAGTTGATGTGGTTGCTGATAATGGCCAAAAATGACCATTATTTTCAATCCATTTCCGTGTCTTAAACGGGCATTTGATCGCATTCCGGTCTTACATTAAGTAAGAAAGCAGTCGAATTGGACTGATTTATGCATAATTGTAAAAATAATAAGCTGGTGTGAAAAAGACATAAATATGTAATTTTATTACATATTTATGTTAGAAAAATCCAAAAACATGAGAAAAAGAAAAGGAAACAAAAAGATGGAAAAAGATAGAAAAGCCCACAAAAAGAATATTTTCGGCCCATCTGGCCCAATCCAGCAGGCCCAGGAAGACCTTTGTCGCGGAAGCCCCTTGGCGCGATGCAATGTTCCGCGACAAAGGCATGTTCCGCGACCAAGTGGCCCCGATGAAGAGGAGACCTGCCAAGCCCCCTGGCGCGATGACCCTTGTCGCGATGGCATGCTCCGCGACAAAGGCATGTTCCGCGACCAAGATGCACAAATAGAGACACAAGACCCAGTCGAGAAGCCTTGCCACATGCAGTGTGTCCCGCGACCAACTTGATGCTCCGAGACAAAGCTGTGATGTGTGTGATGTCTTAAGACACAATGGGCTAGAATCAAGGCCCATGGGCTTAGGGTTACACTTCTATAAATATGAGGTGTCTCCCATGAGCCAAAGGGGGGGTTGGAATTTTGTTGATTAGAAGTTCTTGAAGGCAAGGCAGTGGGTGCTCTCTCTTAGGTAGTTTAGTTTAGTTTTAATATTTTTATATATTATTTAATTCTTGTCCTTAGATTAGTTTAGTGTAGTATTTATTTAGTGTTTTACTGTTTACAGCAGCTAGGTAGCCACTTTACACCATGTTTTGGTTTCTAAACTCTTGTTTTAGGGTTTGTAATACCCAAATCATGGGTATTAACAACACCTCTTCAATAATATGGGAAAACATTCATCATTTGTGTCCCAAATCATGAAATGGGTCTCACACCCCATGGATTTATGCTTTCTTTTTCATTTTGGGGTCATTTGACCCCCATTTTGTTATTTTTATGTTTACTGTTGGCATATTATGGATAATGTTGTGTGGATGTGTGACCAAACCCTAGATTAGGACTCCTGCTTTATTTTAATATTCTGCCTTTCCTTGTTATTTTTGTTTAAGCATGTTCTTCTTTATTTTGAATGTTTCTTGCTTATTTTTAGCTTAGAATAGCTTTTTGATCTGAAATAGGGTGAGATCACGCTGTTTGCATGCCACTGTTCATTTCTGCTTTTTCTGACTTTTGTCCTGAACCACCTCGGGCGCCAACCGCCTTCTGGTGTGGAACCACGTTCCGCGACAAAATGGCTGTTCCGCGACCAAGGTGTTTCAAGACACTTGTCTCCATAATTTAAAACCCTTTGTCGCGGAATACCTTGTCGCGGAGCCACGTTCCGCGACAAAACTGTCCATGCATAGCGACAAAGGAGCCAAATTCTTGCATTTTGTCTTCATGGCTTTTTGTCGCGGAATCATATTGTCGCGGAGCCACGTTCCGCGACAAAACCCCATTCTGAGACAGAAAAATTATGCCATGATCCTTGATCTTTGAACACCTTGTCGCGGAATACCTTGTCGCGGAACCACGTTCCGCGACAAAATTTCCATGCATAGCGACAAAGGTTCAAATGCTTTAGGAATTTTCTGAAAACACTTTGTCGCGATGTCACCCTTGTCGCGGAACCACGTTCCGCGACAAAATCTTGCATAGCGACAAAGAGGCGTTATGCTGCCAAAAATTCTAAAAACCTGTCGGGATGTCCATGTCGCGGACCTCGGTCCGCGACAAAACTTATGACATCGCGACAAGGGTTCCTCTCCCACTATTTAATCTCAAACAACCTTCATTCTCTTCCTATATTATATTTCAATACTCACATCATAACCCCACGGGTTAGGATGTAACATTCTGGAATTGCAATATAGGGTGTTATGCTGCCCAAATTTTGATTCTCCATTTGCATCACTTAACTGATTGAACCCTTGACTCATTAATGATTAAAGATTGAGATTAGCAATAATCAAACTTCAATAATCATCATGACTAAAGGACCTTTGTTCAATTGTCATTAAAACATTCTTGTATAAACAAAATCCTGATGGCTTAAACAGATAATCTGGACTGTAATTAATTATGGTAGGAAGGATTATTTAAGACCATCACATGTGGACCCAATCCACAACCTTGCATGAGAAACCAATGTCTCTCATACAAGGGATCTTCTTTTGTTTCTTATTTATTTTGTCTTTGTGTGTTGTGTGGAACCATTAGTAAAGAATACATCAGACTAATGTTGGCGGGTACTCCCTCATGGATAACTAGCTCGTATTCTGGGTATTAGTTACTAATTGTTATTTTGCATGGTCTGGATGGCTGTCAGTGGAAGCCTTGGTGGTTCGCCCATCCGGGGTTATAATAGCTGCTCGGCTGACTCCCATCCAGATACAGTTTTATTTTTATTATCTTAATTTCCAAACCTGAATCCCAACCTATACTGGGAGTTAGTTGGCATCAGTCAATGCCAACTAATGATCATTATAGAAGGGAAGCATGTAGGTTTTTATCCGAATTCACAGACAATGGAGGCCCAACTGGTGTTGACACCACCATTATAGGGTCTAAGCTGTCTAAATTCGCTCCATCCGAGTGATTAGGAAATTGGACAGTAGATGTTTACAGTCCACCTGATTATTCTGCCATTACTTTGGTCCTTTGACCACTTCATTCTGTGTTTCACCTTCTGTCTAGACCCGCATCTATATTTTGGGTCAATTAATTTTACACTTCCCTATATCTTTATGCATGATAATATTATGTACTATTGTGGTCTATAATTATTTTGGGATCCTTCCCTTGGACAATAGAAGTCTAGATCTTAAACAGATATTGCTTTATAAATTTCCAACAAAAACCTCTTTATAAAATCCGGATCTGAGTAAGGGATAAATTCATCAGTTATGACCAATTCATATTCTGTCAAGGGTTGTATTTTGGGAAATTAAGAAGCAGATTTAGCGATTAGGTCTCGTCTAGACTGAAAGGGTCTGTGTTTTAACTGAGAGTCTAGTACCTGACAGGGAATGATTTTCAAATCTATTATTTTCCAAAATTGCTGGTTGATGGAAATGTAAGATTAAGTGCTACACCGAGATGGGGTCCACTTGGATTCAAATACAGTGTAGTAAATAATCTTAGAGGAACATCATCCAGGCCTTGGTTATTTTCTAAGATAGGGTTGAGTTTTCTTTCAACTGCTATCCTCTTCTGCCAAAGCCTACTTTTGAGTCCTGAGTGAGTGCATCCGGAACGAACTAATTTATTAGTTCGTTTCATTAGTTTGTATCTCATAATCACCCGGAAGGAAGTGAACACACTAGTGGTTCACTGAGAGCCGGGAATTCTTGATCCATACTCCTTCATTCCGATGGGGAGCTGTCTTTTACTACCAGGGTCAGACTTTCAAAAACCTCCGAGTGATAGGATTTTAAATGCTTTCTTTACCGCTTTCTTTTAATCGCTTTCATTAGAGGTCACTCGGTTGTATTGAGAGTTATGTAACTGCTACTAGGATTGATAGTTAAGGGATAGTTTGGGGCTGAATTCAAATGTTTGGGTGTGACATGGGAGAATGATAGTGGTACTTGGCATTTCAATAAATGATGTGTCGGGTGTTGCTTTTCCACCACAGATGAAGTAACACACCCAGGCCAAGGCAGTTACGAACCTGTGGTATCTTAGAATTTGCGGTCTTAAGGACATGTAAACTCATATTGCAAGTACCTGTCTGTTAAAGGGAAAGCCTTATTGAGAGCATGAGAATTAGCTATCTGATAGAATTATCCCAAACAAAGATCTGCGTATGAAAATGGAAGTTTAATATTGCTGTATCTCACTCTTGTCCAATTTTCATTCTTTTCTTCCTGTCCTTTCTGTCTACATTGTGACTCAACTTCACGGTTGGCACAATGCACCTTTTCCCTGCTTTCGTAGATAATGTTTACTGCATTCTTAGAATAATTCTTATCCGCTTTCTAGAATAGATTTATTTGCTTTGTAGATTAATTTAACTGCTTTCAAGATCTAGTTTAAATTCATGTCAGTAGATATTAATCATCTTTCAACCTATTGAGCAATACGAATGGAAAATCTAGTAAAACGACGTGGGACCTGCTTCTATCGCACATCCTCCAGTGAACGATCCGGTCTTACTATAAATTACTGCAATTTTTGACACCGTGCGCTTTCGGGCCACAGTTTCTTAAACACGAGCAATAAAAACATGACTATTTATAAATATATCCCTAATCACAACACCGCCATCATAAATTGGTTTCATTAAATAAAACCTAAACCAGGATCATGATTTTTTCGGAAAATACTCTTGTAGTGGGAATCTGTCAAAAGTTTCATGGCAGGAAATCTTATGGCAAGAACTGATGAGAAGTATCATGGCATATTTGCCGGGGATCCTCAGTGTGACAGGCTGAAGGTCAACCTATCCCGGCTGTGCCATGAAATTTGTCAACATTTCATGACAGGGAGGACCACAGCGCCATTTGAAACCAAAGCACCACACTTGAGTAATAAAAAGACTAATAATCTTGACACATCCCTAAACCCTTTCCCGTGAATCATAACTCTTTTCTTTTAATAAATCTAACCTGGTATATTTTAGAAAAAGCTCGTGTGACGGAAATTGTCAAAAGTTTCATGGCGCCGTTGCCGGGGAGGATGCAGCGCCGTTTTATTTAGAGAATTACATTCCTCATTGCTCCTAGAGTAGCCTATACATATAATTATAAATATTCACCTTCAGAACCACTTCTAACCTGGGGATTGTACAGGTACTGTCATTATTGAAGCCGTTGTTCTATGCAAAGGAGGAAGCAGACGCCAGCCGAGATCCCGTTTAATTCAGAGATAGAAAAGACAGCTCGACGTCTTAGGGCGGAGACTAAACGAAGAAGGGAACGGGAACAACAGGCATTACTTTCGCCAAGCACCAGCAGCGATATTTCCGAAATGGCGAACCCTGACATCCCACCAATCATTCAACCCAATCCCCCACTTCACAACATTGAGGAAGACCCCGAAGATGCTGATCATGATGATTTGGATGATCCCCCTCCCCAGATCATACAAGGAGGTGGGAATCCACCAAACATGGAGCAGCAGCACTTCGAGGCACCCCCTCCCAACCCGAACCAAAACCCACCAAACAACCAAAACCAACCAAATCAGCAAAATTTCCCAAACCAACAGAATCAGCAATACCATAACCCCCATCAGAATCCCCCGAATCCGAATGATTTCAATGATCCGAGGAACTATTTCATGCCTCAGAACTACTACCCACAGCAGTACCAAGGCGGGCCTGAGAACAATCATCAAGCAGCAGCTGCTGCTGATTACATGCAGCCGATTTTAGAGCCATATCTGAATATTCCTGGGCAAGCTCCATTCTTGGCTAGGAACTTCGAACTGAAACCGGCCCTAATCAATCTAGTCCAGAGCAACCAGTTTGCCGGAGCAAGTCATGAAGATCCCCATGATCACCTGCAAACCTTCCTAGAATTGTGTGACACGATCAAGAATCGTGATGTACCCGCAAACACTATTCGACTAAGGCTATTCCCCTTCTCTCTGACAAGCGGAGCACGAACATGGTACAAGTCACTGCCCGTAAATCAGAAGTCTACATGGGAAGATGTGATCAGAAACTTCCTAGCAAAATACTTCCCGGAGTCCAAGGTGGATGAATGCCGCTCCAAAATTGCGGAATTCAAGATGAAACCAGACGAGTCCTTGTATGATGCAAAGGAAAGATTCTTCAACCTACTCAGAAAGTGTCCCCAACATGGCTTCCATGACTGGGAGAGACTGAGAAAGTTCTACAGTGGTCTGACCCCAGCATGGAAATCCATGCTTGATGCTGCCGGTGGTCAACATTTGCTCTACATACCGATGGACCAAGCCTGGGCAAAGATTGAAGCCATGAGTGTAAACCGTTCTGTTCTAACTGATGATGGTAATCTCACTCCCCCTCGTAGTTTATGTGCTGTAGGTACAGTAGAGAAGTCAGACATTGAAAAGCTTCAAGAGCAAGTGGCAGCGTTGTCTGTAAATCAAGGAGTTGGAAGTTCTGCGCAGGGACAGCAAACTGATGTGATCTGTGGACTGTGTCAGGGTGCTCATGCAACTGACACATGCGAGCAAGTCACAACTGAGAGCTGTAACTATGCAGGAGCCTTTCCAAATAGACACCCGAATCTGTCTTATTCAAACAACAACGCCTTGAATTCACATCTCTTGAATAAGCCACAACAGCAGTTCAACCCTCAGCAGAATCAGGGATTCAATCAGAACAGGGGCCAACATTTTCAGAATCCAGGTTTCCAACCTCAGATCCAGCAGAGACCGCCTCAGAATTTCCAGAACTTTCAGCCCAATCAGAGTTTCCAGCCTCAGTTTGTCCCAAACCAAGGCCAGTGGAATCAGAATCAGCAGCAAAATCAGAATCAGAATCAATAGCCTCCTTCAAGGCTTGAGAATCTGATGACTGATTTCATCACTAGTCAGAAAGAGATCAACAATCAACTGCAGGCCTCCATCAGAAATGTGGAGACCCAAGTTACACAGATGGCTAATGAGATGCAGAAAAGGGACAAAGGAACATTGCCTAGTACTGCGGAAAAGAACCCGCAATGCAAGGCAATAACCTTGAAATCTGGAAGAGTGCTAGCTGGACCAAAGGGAGCAGATACTGGAGCTGAATTTGAAGAAGATGATATTGTTGACAATGCTGGTAAGGAAGCTGATAATGAGAACGAAGCAGAAAAAGAGACAGCCGAATTGCAGACTGAAGCTGCGCCTGAAACGGCTGAAACAGATAAGGGTACAGGTGAAGGTACAACTTCCTTCCCTTCACCACCAAAAATTGCTAATAACAAGTACATGCCCAGGATTCCTTATCCTGCGCGGCTTAAAAATAAAGAACATGATCTTAAATTCAAGAAATTTCTGCAACGATTAAAGTCTGTAGAGATAACCATTCCTCTCACAGAAATGATTTCCGAAATGCCCATCTATGCTAAGTTCTTGAAAGAATTGATTTCAGGAAAAAGGCAGGTTGAGCAGGAAGAGGTAATTATTCTCAACAGCACATGCAGTGCCATCGTTCAGAGGAGAATGCCTGAAAAGAAAGAGGACCCCGGATGTTGCACACTTCCAGTACAATTCGGAAAGGCCAAAGTGAGTATGGGGCTTTGTGATTTAGGATCAAGCATCAATGTGATGCCACTAGCTATGGCTGTTCGCCTTAATCTTGGAGAAATTCAACCGGTCAAGATGAGACTGCAACTTGCAGACAGATCGATCACTCAGCCCGTAGGAATCCTTAAGGATGTTGTGGTCAAAACCGGGCAAGTTCTTTTCCCGGTCGACTTCATCGTCCTCGACATTGAAGAGGATTCTGAAATGCCGCTTATCCTTGGACGCCCATTTCTAGCCACTGGTGGTGCACTGATTGACGCTAAATCCGGAAAAGTCACTTTAAGGGTCGATGGCGAGGAGATCATCTTTGATATGGAGAAATTGCAGAAATTTCCGAATGATAGTTCTTGTTTCTCATTTGAAAATGTAATAGTTAGGGAAGAGCTTGACTCTGAACTTGATTGTGAAATGATGCTGGATGAACCATCAAAGCAGGTACTGAAGCCTGCTGGCATGGAGCACAAAGAATGCAAAGCCGTTCACTTCACCGATCCCGAAACAGGGGATTTGGAGGAATTTGACGGCATCGACTTCCATGATGACGCCAACCAAGAGGAGGAAGAGGATCCTGTACTGATGCAGGATCCCGAAGGTAAATCTGTTCTCCCACTACCCAATTCTCGCAAACTACTCCCTTCCGTTGAATGTCCACCAGAGCTTGAACTTAAAACACTACCCGATCATCTCAAGTACGCGTTTCTCGCAGAACATAAAAAGTTACCCGTGATTGTTTCGGCTAAGCTCTCCCAAGAGCAAGAAAACGCTCTGGTGGACGTTCTTAAGAAACATGTACATGCAATAGGTTGGACCATTTCTGATATAAAAGGAATAAGCCCTTCTATTTGCATGCACAGGATTCTAATGGAAGAAGAGTTTAAACCCTCCCGTCAACCTCAGAGGCGATTGAACCCCCTTATGCAGGAAGTGGTAAGGAAAGAAGTTATCAAGCTCTTAGATGCTGGTATAATCTATCCTATCTCTGATAGCAAATGGGTTAGCCCAGTGCAGGTCGTACCCAAACGAGGAGGGATGTGCATAACCAAGAATGAGCAAGGAGAAGAGGTTGCAACCAGGCCAGTGACCGGATGGAGAGTTTGTATCGACTACCGGAAGCTGAACGAGGCCACACGCAAGGACCATTTTCCATTGCCATTCATTGATCAGATGCTTGAGAGGTTGGCAGGGAGAGAGTTTTACTGCTTTTTGGATGGTTATTCTGGTTATAATCAGATTGTTACTTCCAGTGAGGACCATGAGAAAACCACTTTTACTTGCCCGTACGGCACTTTTGCCTATCGACGGATGCCTTTTGGTTTGTGCAATGCACCTGCTACTTTTCAAAGATGCATGATGTCTATTTTCTCTGAATTTATCGAAAAATGCATTGAGGTCTTTATGGATGACTTCTCTGTATATGGAGATACGTTCGAAGATTGTTTGACCAATCTTGCTAAGATTTTAAAGAGGTGTGAGGACACTAACTTGGTTTTAAATTGGGAAAAGTGCCATTTTATGGTCACTGAGGGCATAGTGTTAGGTCATCGCATTTCTCGTGCAGGCATTGAAGTTGATCCAGCCAAAGTTTCCATCATTTCCAATCTCCCTCTTCCTAACTCGATCAAATCAGTTAGGAGCTTCTTAGGGCATGCCGGTTTTTACCGGCGATTCATTAAGGATTTCTCTAAAATTGCCAAGCCGCTCACTAATCTGCTTTGTAAAGAAAACCCTTTCTTAATAAATGAAGCGTGTGTCCAAGCTTTTGACACGCTCAAGAAGATGTTGGTTTCTGCACCGATAGTGCAACCACCCGATTGGTCACTGCCTTTCGAGGTAATGTGCTATGCTAGTGGTCTCGCCGTAGGCGCAGTTCTTGGACAACATAAGGATGGGAGACACTGCGTAATTCATTACGCAAGTCATGCCCTGAATGAAGCCCAAGTTAACTACACCACAACGGAGAAAGAGATGTATGCCGTAGTCTTCGCGTTTGACAAGTTCAGACAGTACCTGATAGGTACAAAGACCATAGTATACACTGATCATACAACATTGAGATACTTGTTTAGCAAACAAGATGCAAAACCTCGATTAATCAGGTGGGTACTTCTGTTGCAATAATTCGACATCATAATAAAAGATAGGCGAGGTCGAGATAATGGTGCTGCTGACCACTTATCTCGATTAGATAATGATAAAAAGGAAAAAGCCGTCAATGAAGATTTCCCGGACGAACAGTTCGCGTTGCATCTGCATAATCAAGCTTGTCCATGGTTTTCCGACATCGCTAACTTCTTGGCGTGCGGAATAACCCCCCAGTTTTTGAACTATCATCAGAGGAATAAGTTCAAACGAGATGTATTAAGTTACTTCTGGGAAGAACCTTATCTCTTCAAACACTGCCCTGATTTAATAATCAGGCGATGTGTGACTGAGCTTGAAGCTTATCAAATTGTCAGAAAATGCCATGAATCAGAATATGGAGGTCACCATGGTCCCGCTCGAACGGCCCACAAGGTCCTCGAATGTGGATTTTATTGGCCTCACATCTATGAGGATTGCAGGACATTTGTTAAGGGCTGTGACAGATGCCAAAGATTAGGAAACATCTCCAAGAGGGATGAGATGCCTCAAAAGGGGATTCTCACACTTGAGATCTTTGATGTATGGGGCATTGACTTCATGGGACCGTTTCCACCATCCGGTGGAAACTACTATATCTTGGTAGCTGTCGATTACGTATCCAAATGGGTCGAGGCTGTCGCATTACCTACCAATGATGGTAGCCAAGTCATCAAGTTCCTCAAGAACAACATTTTCAGTCGATTTGGCGTACCTAGGGTGGTGATATCTGATGGAGGAACACACTTTATTAACAAAGGTTTTGAAACTTTAATGAGTAAAAATGGGATCCTCCATAAGATAGGCACGCCTTACCATCCTCAGACTAGTGGTCAAGTCGAAGTATCCAATCGCGAAATCAAACACATACTCGAAGCCACTGTCGGGATAACCCGTAAGGATTGGGCACGTAAGCTCAATGACGCTCTATGGGCATACCGCACAGCATATAAGACTCCCATCGGGATGTCTCCATATAGGCTGGTCTTCGGAAAAGCCTGTCATTTGCCCGTAGAGCTAGAGCATAAAGCTTACTGGGCCGTTAAAACGCTTAACTTCGATCCGAAAGTTGCTCAGAGCAAACGTAAGTTGGACCTCAATGAAATTGAGGAAATACGAGCGCAAGCTTATGAAAGCTCTCGAATTTACAAGGAGCGGACCCAGAAGTTGCACGATCGCCGGATCAAACCTAAGTATTTTTATGTTGGTCAACATGTGTTATTGTTCAATACTAGGTTGAAGCTGTTCCCCGGAAAGCTCAAATCTAGATGGGAAGGACCACATGAAGTACTAGAGGTGTTCAAAAATGGAGCTGTCAGGATTCGAACTGGCAGGGGCGATATAGTGGTGAATGGACAACGATTAAAAGAGTACCTCGGACAGTTCGATCCGGAGAAAGAAAGCCAAGCAGTGGCAGACCCGGCTTACACTCAATAAGAAACAGCATTTAAAACACAAAAATTTTAGTTTATGTATATATATATATATAGTATATATTTACAGTACTCATTTCATGATGAGCAAGTACCCAAAGGTCAATTAAACATTTAGAGTACTAAGACTCTAAATGTGAGGATGTTGATATTTGGAGAAAATCTAATGCATTTCATTCATCTATCTTGCAGAAATTCGGAACCCCCAAAAAGAGGAGCAGATAAGAGTAACATGGAAAACCAGGTTCTTGGTTGGATTAGTTCCATAAATCTGAGAAAATGTTTTCGGGAATTGAAGAAATTCAATACCCGAAATAAAATTCACAGATAAAATGGAACTGACCCAACCTAATTTTATGCAAGTGAATTATTTAATTTTCAGCCCAGCATTTTGAATTTACTTGGACCGAGTTTATTCAGCCCAAATCAAATAAAATGGACTCAGACCCAACATCACACTCGGGCCCAGTCCAAGAAAATTTGAAAATTCAAAAATTCTCTGTCGCGGAAGGCCCTTTGTCGCGATGTCATGCATCGCGACCAGGCCCTGTTCCGCGACAAACCCCCTTTTCCTTCTTAACCCTACTCCGGTGATTGTCGCGATGCACCTTGTCGCGGAGCATGACTCCGCGACCAAGCCCTGCTCCGCGACATGATCTGCGTTGACCTTGTCTCCATACTGAACTTTGTCGCGGTAGCCTTGTCGCGGAGCATGACTCCGCGACCAACCCTCAACTCCGCGACCTCTCTAATGTCGCTATGCCCTTGTCGCGGAACCTTGTTCCGCGACAAAGCCTCGGATTCCGCGACAAAAGTTCAAGTATTTATACCCCCCACCCCCTCCAGTTTCTTTTCACCTTCTCCTGTCATTTCAACTTCTTTCAGTTTCTTCATCTTCCTCTTTCCCCCATTTTTCTCTCATCCGAACGAACACCACGTGTTCTTCGCACCCTTATTACTCTTTTTCTAAGGGAAACTATGGACCGATTTCATAGACTCCTCCCAAACCTTGGACCCGTGCCTAGACCCGAGCCAAGGAGGGGAGGGTAAAACCCACTTTTTCCACCTGTTCATGGCCTCTATCGAACTCGTTTGCTTCTTTTTCTTATTTTTGGGTTGAGAATGACATAATGTGGTTTGTGTGAGTTTTTGTTTTCTCTGTTTTTCGATTTTGAATGCTCTCGGTTTTAAGGAGCTCTTTGAAATCCTTTTGAAACCCTTAAAAACCTACTTGAGAGTTTGTTTTAAAACTATTAATGGATAAAAGTTTTTGATGTTTAAAACTGGAAAGAACAAACTGATGAACATTTGGGTATTGTTTTGAATATCTTGATGTTATTGGTTTGATTGATCTTGATGTGACTTATACAGTGTTGAGTTGGTGTAATAAAAGCGGTAAGATCTTTTTGGGCACATTTGTTCTCATGTTAGAAATGCCATGGGAATAAATGTTTGTTTGTTTATGGAAACATAGTACAAACACCCAATAAGAAGCTTCCACTTTTAATAAAAGCAACCCTTTAGAAAAAGACAAAAAGAGTTATTTTTGTTTAATGTTTGACTTGAGTTTTTGTTCCCAATGGAACACTAGTGTGAGTAAGATAGCAGTATTTTTGTCACCCGACTGCTATCCTTTTCAAAATCCAAAATGGGACCACTCACATCCCACCTTTGTTAAATAAAACAAGTCAACCATTTTTTTAAAATTAAAGACAGTGTTTGCAAATTTTTGGATGCTTTAACTGTCCAAACAGTCCAAGCTATCCAGAAATAGCAGATCCGTTCCGCCACGTCTCCATTGCACATTCCAATATTCGAGCATTCCATTTCCATCTGTCCAACTCATTCCACTTCCAACAAGTGTCTCGGACTTGTTTAATAAAACTGAAAACTTTTGGGCCCTATGGCCCATTAAAAAGATTTTAGGCCCAATGGCCAATTTTATTTTATTTTGGGCTCTTTAGCCCATTTAAAACCAAATATTATTTACATGTGCTTTAAATTAAAATTCAAGTCAGAAATTTAATAATCTCACATCTAGAGCAAAGCTCTAAATGTGAGGATGTTGGTTCCTGAACTTGAATAATTTCGGAAAATTTTATAAAAATTGGATTCATCACTTCTTATCTTTTCAGGGACAATCTTCCAAACCCAGACCCTGCACCCGAAGGAACCCATCTGCTGGACTTACCCCTCGAACTCCTTGGTGAAATCCTCTCTCGTATAGGGGAGGATGACATCAGTGAAGTCTTCAAGGCACAGCGAACCTGCAAGAAATTCAGGGATGTCGGGAACCTCTCCATCGTCTACAAACGATGCGAGGTCAACTCATCCACTATAAAGAGAGGGCGGGAGTACTATCGTTGGGAAAAGCGGAGATTCCTTCGGACATGCGACCAGGCTGGAAACCACAATCTCCAAATCATTCCAGCAATGATGGCATTCGCAGAAGAGAAAGAAGAGCAAGCCTATGAACTGCTACGCCTGGGGATTGAGGACAATCATAAAGCGACAATCTTCGCCTACGGGTTGATGCTCATGAGCAAGGAGGACGAAGGCCAAGTTGAGCAGGGAATCAGAATGATCGACAGGATGGTGACAGATCGATCAGTTTTTCGGTATACGTCCCTCAACGTTCTCGCTTGGATAACTGACAACCCAGACAACCCACAACTGTGGGCAGGCCAAGGAGTCAGAGTCTACTGCCCAAGATGGCATGCACTTCTGAGAAACCGCGATTGGTGTCTGCGTTGTGAGCTTTCCAGCTGTGTCCTCTGGCTCCGATACATGCCCTGAAGAAAGAAGGACGAATCCTAGTCCCATTTTACCCTGCTTTATTTCAATTCCGTTCTCAGTAGTAGTAATTTGCAAGGGAATTCCTCCTTTTGTGTGTGCAGGTTTGTATTAACTGCACGAGAATCCCTTGCCTCGGTTGTATTTATTTGCTTTCCCTAAATTGGAACTCAACTTTTGAGACCACCGAACAATTCTTTACTGCTTTCCTTTGAAAAGATGTCTGTACAGTCCGAGATGAATAAGTGACTGTCAGACCAAAAATATGCTGTTGACATACTCAGTATGTCAGCAGTGCCTCTTTACTGCTTTCAATTAAATAACCAGCAAAAATATGCATAAACTTGCTCTAAATTCACAGGTTGAATTTAGGCTTATGATTAAATTTTCAGACTTTCAAATTGGGATAATATAATTGAAAACATGCATGAAATGAATTCCTGAGGTTTTGAGCTACAAAAATTTAATGATGCGATCAGCTTATTGGGTAATAAATCTGCATGTTAGAGATTTCGATTGAATAAATTGTTAGAATTAAGCTTGGATTAAATTTGAGAATATCGTATGGCATGAATCAACCCAACCTTGTGAGGTTTGAGCCATGAGTCACTTTTACTCATTCATTTTCTTTGATGTGTGAATCATTTTGATTAAAGGAAACTAGAACTTGCAATTGGGACCGATTCAAGACCACGCCATATTCCCGAAATCGAGCATATGATCAAGGCACCTAGAAAACCCAAATTTTTGGCCTTCGTTTGAAATCCAAACCCAAAAATATTTCCCTTTAGGATCAACCAATTTGAGCCTTAAGCCTAATTTTTCTTTGAAACCCACTATATTATTCCTAGCCTTATAAAAAGACCAAGAAAATCAAACCCAAGTGTGCAAAGATGAATTCTATCAAGGCATTACAATTTTTGATCATCAATGAAAACTATAAATCGGTATTCTATAAACCGATTCAAAAAAAAAAAAAAAAAAAGAGAGAAGTTGAATTTCATTCAACATCAATAAATTGCAGATGACAAAGCAAATTAGACTTAGTCTAATGTCATGCAATGGAAAAAGAAAAACAAAAGAAAGAGAAACATTGATGATCATAAATTCTTAAATAAAAATATGCCAAGTTATGATGGAATTAATTCTTGCCACTTCTTAGCCCAATAATTCCCTTTTCCTACCTAATGTTACAACCGTACGCCCCGTTATAACCCTTAAATAAGACCTCGTGATCTCGATTTGAAGAAATGAGCCGGTGGCGAGTTGGTCTGATTGCAAGCTTATGGGATAATTTAATTAAATGTGATTTTGAGCGTTCATAATTAAACCCCAATTGAGAGTGAGTGATCTTTCCGATTCTCTTATAAGTGAGGCCTTGTCTTATTACACATGTTCATGTCATCCTCTAATTCTCATCCTTAATCTTTGCATCTTTCAAACATGATATTCATGAAGGGTTGATAATGATGTTTGATTTGTAGGCCCGATATAGTGAGCAAGTATCATTTCATTAAACACTGCAATCAAGGGAATTTAACACTTGTAGTTTTTGATTGTCTTACCCCAATCTAAAAAGAATGATATTTTTGAAGCCACGAAAATGAATTGAATATGTAGAGTCCGTGTTCCTAGGAACATTGACTCTGACTGCTCGGGGACGATCAGTATTAAATGTGAGGATGTTGATAATGGCAAAAAATGACCATTATTTTCAATCCATTTCCGTGTCTTAAACGGGCATTTGATCGCATTCCGGTCTTACATTAAGTAAGAAAGCAGTCGAATTGGACTGATTTATGCATAATTGTAAAAATAATAAGCTGGTGTGAAAAAGACATAAATATGTAATTTTATTACATATTTATGTTAGAAAAATCCAAAAACATGAGAAAAAGAAAAGGAAACAAAAAGATGGAAAAAGATAGAAAAGCCCACAAAAAGAATATTTTCGGCCCATCTGGCCCAATCCAGCAGGCCCAGGAAGACCTTTGTCGCGGAAGCCCCTTGGCGCGATGCAATGTTCCGCGACAAAGGCATGTTCCGCGACCAAGTGGCCCCGATGAAGAGGAGACCTGCCAAGCCCCCTGGCGCGATGACCCTTGTCGCGATGGCATGCTCCGCGACAAAGGCATGTTCCGCGACCAAGATGCACAAATAGAGACACAAGACCCAGTCGAGAAGCCTTGCCACATGCAGTGTGTCCCGCGACCAACTTGATGCTCCGAGACAAAGCTGTGATGTGTGTGATGTCTTAAGACACAATGGGCTAGAATCAAGGCCCATGGGCTTAGGGTTACACTTCTATAAATATGAGGTGTCTCCCATGAGCCAAAGGGGGGGTTGGAATTTTGTTGATTAGAAGTTCTTGAAGGCAAGGCAGTGGGTGCTCTCTCTTAGGTAGTTTAGTTTAGTTTTAATATTTTTATATATTATTTAATTCTTGTCCTTAGATTAGTTTAGTGTAGTATTTATTTAGTGTTTTACTGTTTACAGCAGCTAGGTAGCCACTTTACACCATGTTTTGGTTTCTAAACTCTTGTTTTAGGGTTTGTAATACCCAAATCATGGGTATTAACAACACCTCTTCAATAATATGGGAAAACATTCATCATTTGTGTCCCAAATCATGAAATGGGTCTCACACCCCATGGATTTATGCTTTCTTTTTCATTTTGGGGTCATTTGACCCCCATTTTGTTATTTTTATGTTTACTGTTGGCATATTATGGATAATGTTGTGTGGATGTGTGACCAAACCCTAGATTAGGACTCCTGCTTTATTTTAATATTCTGTCCTTCCTTGTTATTTTTGTTTAAGCATGTTCTTCTTTATTTTGAATGTTTCTTGCTTATTTTTAGCTTAGAATAGCTTTTTGATCTGAAATAGGGTGAGATCACGCTGTTTGCATGCCACTGTTCATTTCTGCTTTTTCTGACTTTTGTCCTGAACCACCTCGGGCGCCAACCGCCTTCTGGCGTGGAACCACGTTCCGCGACAAAATGGCTGTTCCGCGACCAAGGTGTTTCAAGACACTTGTCTCCATAATTTAAAACCCTTTGTCGCGGAATACCTTGTCGCGGAGCCACGTTCCGCGACAAAACTGTCCATGCATAGCGACAAAGGAGCCAAATTCTTGCATTTTGTCTTCATGGCTTTTTGTCGCGGAATCATCTTGTCGCGGAGCCACG
>JAOANR010000001.1:13539445-13586115 GCA_030278955.1 Hygrophila difformis
CTAATTAATATAAAAATGAGTGATTGGGGTAGAGGACTAAATAGAACAAAACAAGAGTTTAGGACTGAATTGGCAAAAGATAAAAGAAAAAGGACTAATATTATGCACACATGTCAGGTTTAAATTAAAACTCTTGCCACGTCAGCAATTAGAGTATGATTAATGAACAAGGGACTGATTTGGACATAATTAGCATTTGTAGAGGACTGTTTTGGTAATAAAATAGAAAAATGACTGATTTCAATTTTTGGAAAAGAAAAGAGACCTATTTATCATTTTTTCCATATTTTTTAAGTTACAAATGAAAAGGGAAGATGGGTGGCCGTTAGTTTAAAGTATTTTTTGTGAAACCGTGTATCCGCAGGCCACATTGGACCCATGACTAATCTTCGAGGATCTGCAATGGCAATTAAGGGCCCTCCCCCAAAGCAGTTTTTTGCATACACAAGGCTCAAACCCGAGACCTTGCTTGAGCGACTAGAGCCCCATCCTCTCAAACCAAATATGGTTGGTATTAATGTACAGAATATAAATAAATGAATGAATTAATGTACTAGTACTATATGTTATCAATTTTATTATTCTTTTAAATTACCAAATATATGGCCAAGATTACAAACAACACAAGTAGTAAATGGTTTGTGGTCATGATCCAGATGGTCATCGAGTAGCCTTCAATCTCAATTCTGCCAACTTATATTTTATAATATACTTCCTATGACATCTATAATGATTTAATTGATTTTGATAATGTATCATGTACTACTATATATATGATGAGATGGCTCACAAGTGAGACATGGAGCAAGACATTTTGTTGTGTTGGAGAAGGAATGATGAATGCATAGGTAATAATAAACAAGTGAACTTAATTAACCAATGGCTCTGACATGAATTCTTCATGGGCACTTAACTAGTTGTCAGCTTATTGCACATCCCTCTACCCTCTTGTCTCTTCATTCCAAATTTGAAGCTTCAATTCAAGGTCGGTCGAATTGAACCAATAACCATACTAATATTACCATCAATCTGTCGCCTGCTCATCAAACCGTCTTTTTTTTTTTTTTTTTTTTTTATTACCTTAACTTCAACTTCACCATAAGCTTTTCACCCTCATATCCCGTTCTACAATCGATATGGGAATTTGGATTCTATCATCTGTCAACTGGTGCATTTATAAAGAATTAAAGATATTAAAGGGTTGTTTGTTAATGTTCGAATAAAATGATTCAAAACTTGGTTCAAAAATTTAAACAAGCTCTAAACCTTTTGGTTTTGCTTTACCTTTTTTTGTAAAAATTATGGCACATACCACCTTGTGCATAAGCACAAGCACACTAGAGCCCTTGTGAAACCCACTCATCGGAGCAATCACCGGTCTCAAACACTTCCCTTAGCCTTAGCCTAGCCATAGCCTGCTAAGCTTAACTTCGTCCGTCTCCCGTGTCTCATGCCTCAATTGTCAATACACATGTCTGCCGCCACCCTACCGCTTTTCGGCGCATGCGCCCAACCTCTGCCTTTGTGCCAGACACCCGCTCCTCCTTGTGACTTCTGGTAACCCTGCCTATGAAGCTCCCCTATAAATAGGTCATCCCGTTAGTGTTACCAGTATGGCCAAAACCCACCAGAGTGGCAGTGCGGCAATCCCACCACCACCACCACAATAGCCTCTCAGTGAGTGAGTGTGTGAGTTATCCGAGTGAGTGAGCAAACTACACATGAGTGTGTGAGTTATCTGAGTGTGTGAGGAAGACTTCCAGTGAGCCAGTGAGGAATCTGAGTGACCTTACATTTGTGACGTGTTTGAGACCGTTGGTTCTCTCCATGTGTTGGAGGATCTTGGTGATCGATGCGTGTTGCTTGGTGCAATTAATTGGGGATTGGTTCTGAGCCCTGAAGATTGATCGACATCATATGAGATTCAGTATCTCTATTTTGTTTGTTGTTTTCTCCTTTTATTGTTATACTTTGTGTATTGTTATCCGCATGTATTTTTTGTTCTATGCTCCTGTTTTCTTTATGTTGTGGTTTCTGCAGAGTTGCATAACGGTGAATACCCAACAGTGGTACGAGTGTGCAAATTCATAACAGTGGTATCAGAGCAAATTCATAACATTTTTTTTTTTTTTTATAAATATCTTTGTAGCTTATGGGAGTGAAGTGATAAAATGTGAATATATTTATAGAATTAAAAATAAGTATGCGAGTTAAAATATAGTAGTAAGTGAGAAACACCTATAAATTAACTTCTCACCTAATTAACATGATCCCATCCCATCTCAGTTCAGCGCCAAGTCAACTAAATAACATATACTGAACTTAGACGATGTAGTAGTACTATTGAAAACGACTCATGAATATAATTCACTGATGAAGTGCTATATATTTAAGTAATACTATAATAGATGAGGCATAATTTAATTTCAATATATCCTGTATTAATATGAAGATATATTTCAGTGTAATTTGATTTTATAATAGTGCCATTCATTATTATTTCAGTGTTTCTAAACAATATTCTCCATATAATATAAGTGAGCAACAAAAAAAAAATAAAAATAATACTCCTATAATTAATTCAGCAATGGAAATAAGATAGTAGTAACATATTTTGACACAATAGCCGTTTAAGGATTGTCCGCTCATTTCTTAAACATATTTCAAGTAGACAGACTAATACTATCAATGTTTGAGGATTTCTTTTTTTTTTCCTAGCGAGACCGAAATTGTCAATTTAACGTCCGACGGAGTTAATTGATCCATTTACCAAAGAAAAAAAAAAGGAAAACAAAAAAAAGTTAGTCACTATGCCAAAAAAAAAAAGTTAGTCATTGATTTTTTTCGCAGAAAAGTTAGTCATTGATGAGAATGTAATATGAATTATATGTTTTTCAGAGAAATATTACTTATACCATCCTCTTGTCATCTTTAAGGTTTGGAAAATGGACATCTTTATTAGTATTTCATACATACTCGAATTCTACTGCTTTGAAATTTATCTATTTATCTATTTATCAATACAGTTAGCTTAGAGACAGAGGTGTTGCCAGCATATGCAGCGTGATGAGAATAATAAATTTTTTTTGATGTTTTAAAGTATTTTGTGACATAATCACTCAATCATAATACTATAAACCAAGGAATCCATTACCATCACCCAAACATTACATAAATCACCCCGCACATCACACACAAATCTATGATCATATAACAGCTTACACATCATATATCTGTAGGTGCAATCAATTGCACCATATCCACTTCTGTGGATATTTTTTTACCTCATAAATAATATTTCAAATGATTTCTTAGTAATAAAATTGTTGTTTCTAACACATAATTATAGTAGTATATTTTTTTTATACTCCATCCGTTTTCAAAAAATTTTAACATTTCATGTTTTCACGCAATCCAATACACATTTTTAAAGAGTAATATCTCAAATTTTATAAAATAAAAATTATAAAACTTTAATATTATAAGACTACGTGATTAGACGAATCTAACAAGATCTCACTTGACTATGTTTTATCTTATGTAACTGTGTGAAAAAATCGAATCAAAATTACTCAATGAATAGTGTTTACTATTTAAAAGTTAACATTATTCAAATACGGAGAAAGTATAACTCTAATAAAATTAGTCAATACTAGTATTAAATAATGAAGGATATTAAAAATAATATTTCAAAATAAAAGGTATCAATAAGGTAGGAAGAATCATTATGGGTATTATTACGAAGGAATACAATAATTTTAGATTATTTACATAAAAAACGAGGAGTGGAGTACAATAAAGAGGAAAGACCTAACCTACTCCCTGTTGCAATTTCTTTATATAGTGCAACCAACACCCAATACACGCAGTTCAATATATGTTTTGAACCATTAATAATTTAAGTTCGGTATAAGTAAAAATTTTACAAGTTTGATATTTAAAAACTACATAACGAGACGAATCCAACAAGATCTCACTTGACTATATTTTTCCTTGTATAAATATGATAAAAATTAGAGTCAAACTCAAACAATAAATAGTAGCAAATATTGCTTTGTTGCACTATCACAAAAACGGAGGTAGTACTAAATAAACATAGCCTATAGATGACAATAGTTTTTTTTTTTTTTTTTTTTTTTGCATCACTATAGATGGCAATAGTTGGACAGCAAAACAATAAAATTTGCCTATAAATTAAGAAATTCAAAGTCTAATAGCCTCATTTTCATAGATTGCATAATCTTGATTTTGAAATTTAGTAGTAGCAGACTAGTAGTAGTATAAATTTGAAATACGTGATGTACAAGATGGATACAACCAAAAATTATGGTCTGACCATTTCAATGAAAGGTCCCTTCTTTCGTACACAGTTGTTTTCTCGTGAGCAGTGTCCCCATTTCTCTCTTGTCTTCACTATCTACTCTTTACCCCTAAACCCAACAACCATACTACTCATCGATTATCGATCGCTTTTAGGAGTATCTTGTAGTATAACTGCATCAGTACCTACTTCGCATTTACAAATTGCAGCCTTTCCATCTTAATCCCTTCTCATTACAAGAATAAATTAATCTTGCGTCTGAATACGACGTATACTTAAAAGTCTTAACCCACTCGGTCAAATTTCGAACCTTTTTGGGTTCTTCATATGTCTTTGACTCTTCCCCCCGCCTGCCGCCTGCCTCAATTGCCCCAGTCGCCGCCCCCGCCGCCGCCGCACCCACTTGAAGTTCAAGGGCCGTCATAAAGCAGGGGGCTTTATGTTATATACGCACTTAATTTTATGTTCTCTCTAGATTGAACCCAAAAAGAAAGGGGGGAACTTTAGAGAATGAAGTGCTTTCATTTCAGCAGCAGCGACCGGCGTCCTGACGACGGCGACGGCGACCAGGATGGTTCAGTTTCCCGGAAGCTCTCGTGGGCCCGGTCGCTGAGCGTGGCATCCACCAATTTTGACTCCCGCCGATCTGAATTCGACACGGAATCGCGCCGGGACTGGGCCGATTCCTCCGGGCTGTTCCAGGATTTCCTGTCCCAGGGCCGCGCCAATGATCTGCGCGTCTTCACCTTTTCGGAGCTTAAATCCGCCACGCGGGGGTTCAGCCGGAGCCTCATGATCGGAGAGGGCGGGTTCGGGTCCGTGTACCGGGGCCGGGTCAAGATCGGGGATCCGGACTCGGGTATGGACTCCGATATGGATGTTGCCATCAAGCAATTGAACCGGAATGGATTCCAGGCATGCCCCCCCTTCCTTCAATTGATGTTTTTATGGGTTATTGGGGATACCCTAAAGGGAGTATTTTTATTGATGTTTTTAGCAGTAGGATTCACAATGTGTGCATTCTAGTTATCAGGGGCACAAGGAATGGATAAATGAAGTCAATTTTTTGGGCGTGGTGAAGCACCCGAATCTTGTAAAGTTAGTCGGATATTGTGCCGATGATGATGAGAGGGGAATTCAGCGGCTGTTGGTTTACGAGTTTATGCCGAATAAAAGCCTGGAGGATCACTTGTTGTCGCGATCGGCGCCTCCTCTCCCGTGGATGCTGAGGTTAAAGATTGCACAGGATGCCGCCAGAGGGTTGGCTTATCTTCATGAAGAAATGGAATTTCAGGTGAGAGGGCTTGTCTTTTAAGTTCCTTGAATTGAATTGGTGATGATTGTAGGCTGTAGATAAGCTTTTGATGAGCGTGGAAGGGGATCACAATTCACAATGCATATATTGTTCGTTCGACTAGGGTTGATTCATGATTGCCCTGCTGCCATTGATCCAAACACTACTAAGTGAATGTAAAATTGGTAGATGGGAAACATGTGTGTGAGTAGTCATACTTGGGTCTAGGGCATGAATGGATTGATATCTTGTCTATTGCTACAACATGATACAGATATGAAATGCATTATGCATGAATGCTTTCTTTCTATAATAATCTATAGTTGAACAAGGGTTTTGATTTGATCATGGCGGCTGTTGCTGGACTTGCATTTAGTACGCAATTCACAATTTCACTGCGCGATTGGCCAAAGTCTCACATGTATTTCAATATTCTTATAAATGAATCGATAGCATGGAGTCCAGATGTTGAAGTTAATACTGTTCTATAAATCAATTTATACACTGGATCATGCCATTCTACTCTGGATTTCTTAATGTAATTTGTCGTCCTCATTGTTTACTTGATTAATCAGCAAATTCAATTCACTTGATTTTGTTGTCCGCGCGGACATTTTCTGTCACATTAGATTATTTTATCTTTTAAGAGTTCCATCGGTCATCAAGAAAGTCTGAAATGGTCTGAGGTGAAAATATGGTTTTACTTCAGTCGAATTACCATGAAATAATCCGGAACATTAGATACGAATGGAAGATAGCTCATTATGCTTTTGTGTATATAATTTTATACATGCTTTATGTATCTCTCAGTTGATATTTAGAGACTTCAAGGCTTCCAATGTTCTTCTTGATAAAGACTTTAATGCAAAACTCTCGGATTTTGGACTGGCGAGGCAGGGCCCAACTGCCGGACTAGGTCATGTGTCTACAACAGTGAGTCTCGATTCTCAATTCAAGGCTAATGCAATTAAGCATTCATCTGTCATTTTAACATCTCTTTTTTGGATGATGTTCTTCAGGTTGTTGGCACAGTTGGCTATGCGGCGCCAGAGTACGTTCACACAGGTAGGCTAACAGCTAAAAGCGATGTATGGAGCTTTGGGGTAGTTCTGTATGAACTGATTACCGGAAGGCGAGTGCTGGAAAGAAATTTGCCTCGTGGCGAGCAGAAACTGTTAGAGTGGGTGAGGCCTTATGTATCAGATCCCAAAAAATTCCACCTTATTTTAGACCCAAGACTTGAAGGACAGAATTGCATGAAGTCAGCTCAAAAGCTTGCATCCCTTGCTAACAAATGCCTCATGAAGCAGCCGAGATCACGCCCCAAAATGAGCGAGGTCATTGATATGCTCGAAAGCATGATTAGTGATGCACAACCTCCTGAGGAGTGTGTGCCTGATGACGCAAAAGAAGAGATTGTGGTACACGAATCTAGCAAAACGGAAAGCACGAGAAGGAAGATCTTCGCCTTCAGAGACATGTGCTTGAGGAACAGATCAATAGCGAAGCTAGACTGGAGAAACTGGACTTCAAATCTGGTGAGGACGTGACATTCTGGCGCGCCTCATCATGCTTTTGAGTTTTGGTATGTTAGATCCTTAAACCTTCCTTCTTTTGCATTCGACATGTTTAGTTGCAAGCAACTCTTTTGCTTCGACTTGGAAACACCGTATTTTGGCAATTCTAGTATGGCGCTACCAGTGCATCGTATTTTGTTCTGGCGGAAACTCTAACTTATGTCGCGGAGAAGGTTCATGGCGAGCGCTGCCCATTGAGAGATAGGTTTTGTAGGCATCGTTTGCTCGTACATTTCTGGGTTTGCCGCCTTCGAAACAAACAAGTGGGAGTAAACTCACACACGATAGAGAGATGTACATATTTTCACCCTTGGAGATTTAGCTCCAAACTTTCAAATTGAGAAAATGTTTGCGGTTACTATTTGGTAACACAGTTTTTGCGGTTCAACTTAGGAATTAGAATGCACTTTTGATCAAATGTCTATATAGTTTCTGATATGGTTCCCAATGAGGGATTATCGGCCCACATCGGTTAAATAGCAAAATGTAGTCCCGTAATGTATATAAGGTGGAGCTTGGTCACATTCCTAAATGATCCCAAAGGCTTTTAGGTTTATATGCCATTATGGTTCCCTTGTATACAATCAAACAGTTATGCTGAAACTATTGAATACTAGTAGTATTAAATAATTATTGAATACAAACATTTCATGATTTCAGTAAATCATACATAATCCATGTGGGCTTTACTGTAATGTGTGAATTAGCATACTAACCAAGTTGGACCTAAGACAGCCTCATCCCTCGTGTCCAAATTGAAGCCATCCACCTCCAGATCAGCTAACCCTGTAATAAAAAGGAAAAAAAAAAAAAAAAATCGCATTTCAAAGGGGGGAGAAAAAAAGGAAGAAAATATTGAAAGAAATTGAACCTCATAATAAAGCATGAAGATAAGACACTTGTGGAGACCTTGTGGTAGAAACACGTCTACACAATCCTCTTCACATCATTCATTCCCACATATTTATCCATTTCCATCCTACTACTCCTCAATACAATCGAAAAACACACCACAGATCAAAAAGAAACCAACTACTACACCATCCCAGATGGCCTCCACTATCAACCACCTGTTCTTCACTCCCATTAATGCTGTTAATAATATCCCCCAAAGAAGAGCCATCGTCAGAACCGCCGCCACTGCCGCCAAAACCTCCGGCGGAAGCGCCGAAGAAAAGGGCATTCTTGATTTCATCTTGGGGGGGCTCACCAAGGATGACCAGTTCTTCGAGACCGATCCCATCTTGAAGAAGGTGGAGGAGAAGGGCGGCAGCGGCATCCGGAGGAACACGGTGGAGCCGCCGCCGCAGAAGAAGAAGGACGGCGGCGGATTTGGGCTTGGGGGCCTCTTTAACAAGAAGTGATTTTATTTGGTGCGTTGTTAATTAATTAATGTTGTTACAATTAAGCTTTACTACTACAAAATAGACAAATTCAATGATCATCATCACTCTATTATTTTTTCTTTGTATAATTTTATAATTTAATGTAATTGGTTTTGAGGTTGCGTTGCATATGATATTATCAATTTATCATTATTGAATTATACACGAATCAATTGCATTTTTAGACATAATATGTCGTCGATTCTCTTGATTATTAAATTGGCCTGAAAACATTCTTATGTCTTTGGAATTTTGTATAATATGTAATGATAAATTAATTTGAGGGTTGATTAAATTGGATATAACAATTGGAAAGGGCTGTGTTCATTGTTATCTCATATACTACTATACTAGTATGTGTATAATTCTTTTATAGGAGCATCACATTTTTGTTTAATGATAGTATTTTACATTTATTGAATTTTTAAATTTAAGTTAGGGACTTTAAGGAGATTTATTATATGGTATATATTGAAATTCAAGTTTTATTTTTGTTAGGAATTGTAGATTAGTCTAATAATTATATTTTTACTGTTGGAATCATCATCATCATTATTCTTATTACTCCATTAGAGACAATAGACACCCCTTCATTAGATTAAATCAATATTGATTCATCTCATTTCATTCTTTAATTTCCTAGGACTTCATCAACCCTAAATTAACCCCAAATTTACAACTTATAGTATATAATTTAACCCTAAATTCTTTAATTTACATAATTTTTGGGTAAACATTGACACATATGTATCGGCACATGTGTGCGAATCCAAGTCACATAAATTACAAATGGGATAAAGGGGACGGATAGGGGCCGTGCGAGAATCGAACCCCAACCTATGGTTGGAAGGCAGAAGATGTACTTTAATTTTTTGAGACTTCATTAACCCGAAATTTAATTAAAAGAACATCAAGCATTCAAGCTTGTTATTTAATTTGTTGAACCTAATTAAGCAGTTCGAATATTTAAATAAATATTGATTTTTTTCAAAAAAAAAAGGATTTCCATCTGAATGACGTGTACTGGCATTTTGAAGTTAAATGAAGAGTAGTTTGCCCTCTTTATATTTAGCAAAAGTGCAAAACCCTAACCATCATCACCCTTTTTCTTTATACACAATCCAAGTGACACCCAGCTATCCCTCCTCTCCGAATTTCAAAATGTTATTTAGTGTTAATTACAAACGCACTACAACAATTTTCTCTTTTAGCGACAGAATATTTGGTCAATAAAGATAGCGATCAAAATTCGTTATCTACCACAGTTTGAGCTACCAAATCCACAATTTTTCTCGCGGCAATTGTGAACTCTCGGGAGAATCGATGACTGCATCTTTGATGCAGTGCGATGGATTCTTATTATGTTTATTTATTTTTTAAAGTTTTGGAAACTTTAAATATAATTTTGTATTATAAAAATGTTCAAGTATCATGAAAATTTTAATATAATTGAGGTCTATATATACTTCATCCGTTAATTTTTAAATGCTACAGACCCACATTTCTCATAATCCAATGCACATTTTTAATCCTTAATAACCCAAATTGCATACAAGTAAAAATTATACAAATTTGATATTCTAAATCTATGCGATTAGACGAATCCAATAAGATTCACTTAATTATATTTTATCTTATATAATTATATTAAAAAATTAAAACAAAGTTACTCAATAAATAAACAGTGAGAGTATATTTTAAAGTCTTGCAACGATATTTTAAAGTCTTGCAAATCATTGATGAATTGAAGTGGCCTAATCAAAGTTGGAAAAGTAGGGCCCAGTACCCATTACAAATATAGTATTAGAGTCAAAGCCTCATGTTCTTCAGAGTTACACTTTAGGCCCCAATAGTTTTAATAGTTAATGATAAATTAAGCATCTTAGTTAAATAGCATGGTAAACCACATACCGATAGCGTGGTAAGCCACATATCAATAGAGTGGTAAACCATATAACAATAACTTGGTAAATACCATATGATATATGTAGTAAACCATATTGGTGTAGCTTGGTAAACCACATACCAAAGAATTTGAAAAGTAAACATCATATAGTATCTGTGGTAAAGTACATACCAATACAATGGTAATCCACATACCAATAACTTGGTAAAAACTAAATACTTTATGTGGTAAAGTATATTCCAATAGCGTGGTAAAACACATACTATGAACTTGGTAAAGACCATATGGTATATGTGGTAAACTATATTGGTATAGCGTGGTAAACCACATACCAAGAACTTGGTAAACACCATATGATATATGTGGCAAAACACATACCATGATACCAATAGCATGGTAAACAACATACCATGAACTTGGTAAATACCATATGGTATCTGTGGAAACTATATTCGTATAGCGTGGTAAACCACATACCAACAACTTGGTAAAGACCATATGGTATCTGTGGTAAACCATCATGGTATAGTGTAGTAAAATACATACCAATAAGCTGGTAAACACCATAAGGTATTTGTGGTAAAACACATATCAAGAACTTGGTAAATAGTTCCTCCGTATTGAAATATTTTTTACATTTGGTAATATGTCACTATCTACGCACAGAATTTTATCTAAAGTTTTCTCATAGTAATACAAGTTAAAATATAGCCATGTGCGATCTTGTTAGATTCGCATCGTCGTGTAGTTTTTAATATCGAACTTCTAGAATTTTTACTTGTACCGGACTTGAGTTATTAATGGTTTAATATGTGCATTAATCTGCTTGAAAAATGGGTCAGTAATAAACAGTGACGGACCCAGAATTTTTATACAGGTAGGACTGAAATTTATTTTTCAATCTTAAGCATACAAAATAATTATAAATAGTTTTGTTAATTCAATCTTAAGTCTAAGTTTAATGAATTGTCAATGAAAATATCTGATGTTCGTCCAATTCTTTTGAAAAAAGAGCAGTTTCGGGCTGCGTTTGGGAAAAGACGCTAGCGTTTAGCTTTTAAAATACATACTAAAAATAGCCTAAAATCCTATTTATAGTAAACATTAATTACAGTAACCGCCAAATTTTAATCTCTAATCTCTAAACTCAGAATGCTCATCTCCCCCAACTTTTAACTTTCCAAACTCCAGAGTCTAAACTTTAATTTAAAATTGCATTACCAAACACCATTATTCAAATTTGTTCCTATTTATTACCATTAATTTCAAACTCCAGACTCTAATCTCTAAACTCCAGTCGCTAAACTCTAATTATTTCCCGAATATACCCTCGATCAAAATGAATATCAATTGACCTTTTTTTTTCATGTGTGCCATGGATCTTATAGGATACATTCTTGAAAAAAGGAAAAAAAACAAGGAATTAAAAGGATAGGGAAGCTCCCATGGTTGAATCAAGCTTTGAGGCGAAAAACATGGCTCCTCGTCTCCTCCACAATCTTCAACAAGGGTGCAACAAAAAGTGATAGGGAAGCTCCCATGGTTGATTCAAGCTTTGAAACGATGAATCAAAGTTCCCCGTCTCCTCCACAATCTTTAACAATAGTGTAGTCTCCGGAAATAGCTTCGAGTCTCCGGAACCGTGACACTAGCACAAGAACTAGCTTCAACGAAGAGGTTGAGATTTCTCTCGGGTGAGGATTTTCGGTTTCCTCAAAACTCTCATTTATCTTTGATGGGAAAAGTGAAGGTGTTTAAAAGCAAACCAAACTTCATATTTTCATAATGATTCAAAGATGATGATACAAGGGTGGAGGGGGTCATATATATAGGCCCTCATCCAAGTACATTTTGGACACTTAGTAATTAATCCTAAGTAAAGATTATGAAAAGAAGAATAAAATAGGTGATTACATACGAGCCCAAATGTCAGTATATCATGACCCAATTTTAGTATGCAGGGCTTCAAGTGCAGGATATCGTGAGTGCATCTCAGTTCATCAGGTCTCAATTTCAGTATATTGCGCCTATTTTTCCTCCTTTATGCTGTTTGGGCTTGGGCCGTGGACATCTCTTTTAGTTTTCCAAGTCCATAGACTTGGACCCTTGAGAGTTTGGAATGTCCGTTGCCATCCGGTCAGATTCCGGCTATCTTCCGACGGGGCTCCATCGAGGTCAATAACGGATCCGGGGCTCATTCTTTGATGTCTTGGGTCTTGGGCCTCTTGAGCCCAATTGTCTTTCCTCCATTTGGGCCCAAATGTGGCGCATAAACTTTCCAAATCAGATGGCTCGAATTCACTGAAAGTCTTGTCCAGATGATTTGACTGCTTGGTTCTGACTTCCATGTTATTCTCTCCCCCTTCAAAAGCTTTGGACTCCAAAGCTGGTAGTGGTGTAGTAGCGGTTGGATCAACCTCAAATCGATGGCCTGCGTAAACCGAAAGTCTGTAAGTATTGCACTTTGATATCAACTCTAAAGAACATAAATTTGCAATAAAATTATCAGAGATATTTTTCAAGATGCAGATGTATTTTTCTGAACCTGCTTCCAAGATGAATTCAAGTCTCCTTTCGGCAGCAGCTTTGGATTAGAAATCCCTGCAAAAATAAAGAAACGCATCAGATGAATCAATTTTATGATCAATTGGAATATTTTCACCTAATTGGTTTAGAGAATCCTTTCCTTGGTCTTCAGGGGTACCTGCAGAAATTTCAACTTCATTACTTACAATACCACTACCACAAGATTTAGAAAAATTAAGCACGGATGAATTAAAACACTGCATGTGAATAGTAAATCCTGGGATGATTAATGAACAGTGTTTTGCCGAACTGAACTCGGCCTCTTTTCATTTGGGTTTATCTCCCTTATTCGCTTTTCCTACGCGGTTCTTGTAATCTTCTTCTTCTTGTATATCCCGCGATAGAAGATCTCGATCTGCTTTGGTTGCAGCTGGGGAGACAAATAAGATGAGATGTTTAGTACCATCATGCCTAAATGAAATTAAGTTATCCCTGCCGTAGTATATAACATTCTTATCGAATAGCCAGGGACGTCCAACTAGTATATGGCATGTGTTCATCGGCATGACATCGCAGAGAATGTGATCTTCGTATGTGCCAATTTTGATTGGAACTTTGGCTCTCTTTGTGATTCGTGCAAGGCCACTGTTATTCAACCATTGAAGTTGATATGGCTCCGGGTGATCTTCAATGGGTAATCTCATCCTGCGAATAACATATAAGCTGACAACATTAACACAACCTCCACTGTCTACAATTAAATAGGAAGGATTATCTAAGATTGTGCATTGACAGTGAAAGAGATTCTCCCTTTGTTGTAGACCAGGTGTTACTTGGTCTGTTTCCTGTGTAGATTCGAGAGCTCGGGTAACCACATATGAAGAGTATTGATGGTCAGGACTTTGGGAGTATTTTGAATAAACACTTTCTTCCTGGTCAGTTAGATCTCCATAATTTGAATCATCATCATAGCTGGCAATGGTGGATGGTCTAGATATGGCTTCCTCAGAGTCGGAAAAATTATTCACACTGGATTCTGAACTTGGTTGTTCTTCTGACCAATTGTCCTTGCTCCAACTCTGGTTATGAGCTCCATATGCACCGGTAGAGTTTTGCAAGTTCACTTGAACATTGCCAAATAGCTCACCACTGGATGATGTGTTTCTCCTTGTGATCAGTCATGTCTCTTTTCTCGAACTTCCAACTTTGGCTTTCTCGGTTTTGACCTGTAATCATTTTTCAAAAATTAATGCATCGGATATTGCTTGGTCAATGTTTTCATACCTGACTTGCATCTGATTGTAAATCTTTGCGCGTAGGCCTGTCAGGAAATGTTTCCATTCTCGCTCTACAGTTTCTTGTATGCCGGCTTGTTGCTTCAACTCCTTCAGTTGTTTGGCATACTCCTTTACAGACAGTTCTCTGCACAAAATTTTTGTATTCCTGCTCAGCTTGTTTACGTCTGTCATGTTCAGGACCTCGTGCCTTTGGTTGGTTAGGATAATCATCTTCACCAAATGTCACTGTTAAATAATTTGTCACTTTATGCCCTAACTCAGAGTAGGGGTGACATGATGGAATCTTCTCTGCATTAGTTCTTTTGACAGTCTTGATAGATTTTCCTTTTTCAGTTTCGGTGGCGGAGACTCTCGTGACCTTTTGCAACTCAGCGGGTGAGTGTGTCCGCCCTCGATCATAGACGATCTTGCAACTTGCATCGGGAGTAAGCAACACTTGTTTGCTTGAACTCGTAGCCGTTGAAAATTTTGATGGCTTAGTTGGCCGCTTAATCCTGAATTCTTCTTCTAGAACATCTGCAATCCGTTCATCCAGGGTATGT
Source organism: Hygrophila difformis (assembly GCA_030278955.1). NCBI lineage: Eukaryota > Viridiplantae > Streptophyta > Magnoliopsida > Lamiales > Acanthaceae > Hygrophila > Hygrophila difformis. The sequence continues at coordinate 13,554,295 of JAOANR010000001.1, forward strand.
TGCAGCTTTTGTTCAATAGTATCCATTACTTGTTCGTAAATGGATTGAGGGTCAGTAATCCTTTGTTCTAGCTCGCCTGCGCTAAGATGAATTTTGGCAGTTAGATCATTAGACAGTGTATTTATTCTTAAATGAAATTCATCAGATAAATCTTCCCTGTGGCCGATGATGGCTTCCGTGATTTCGGTACTCGAAGTGCCTGCAGTTTGTTCAGATAATTTCCATTCAAGTCTTTCTTCAAGATTTTCCAGATCATACTCCAGCTTGCCATCTATTTCACCTGCAAATTTCTCAAATTCATCTTTTAAGTTCTCAGTCAATTTAGACTCAATATTTGCAGATAAAATTTCACAATGTTCATAAAGACTGGAATTAATGACTCTAGTTTGGATGTCAATCTCAGAAATTTTCTCGTGAAAAAATCAGGGATTGTTGTTCTATTTTCTCTTCTGAGTCACCAGTGGCTTCATCAATTTTGGCATTGAGCACTTGAAATTTTCTTTCCATTTTCTGCTCAGACTGATAAGCTTGCTCTTTAAAACCTGAAAATTCTGCAGTTAAAAGATCAAATTTATTATCAAGATGATCAAATTTCTGGTTAAATTCATTGAGCTGTGAATTCATGTTCTGCATGCTGGTATTGAGGTTCTTCAACAGTTCCATCATAGCTGAATTAGTTGTACCTGCCATCCAACAAAATATATTAGATATATCTATACAAGGTTAGTAACTAAAAACTCAACACACAAAAGAAAATAAAATATTTTTGGGGAGATCTCACTGTATTCTCAACTCTTGTATCAGATGCCTTGAGTTCGAGCATAGTTTTGAGATTCTCAGCTTTTTCCAGATAAGATACCAATGATGAAGAGGAGAGGATCGAGGATTGAGTTTATGTACGCACAGTGCAAGAAACAATATGCAATGTTCGACTCAATCAAATAAACAAACAGAATATATGTGAAATGCAATGCAAATGATTTATGTCCACTGTATTAATCGACAATTGCAATCAAATGATTCCAATCTTCACAATATAAAAGTGAACTCACCAAAATATGAAAAGTGATAAGCTCACACCACTCGACTCCCAAATACTAATAGATCACTCACCCAAATATTTAGTAAAAAGAAAAACACACTAAAATCCAAAAATATATATTATTTAATTTTAAATTTTTTTAAAAAATATATGCCCCAAATATTTATTCTTACACAGACAAATTCCTAACTATTTATATACTTCTGTAACACACAATAGAATCCCAAAGCACCCAATTCCGTATTCAGCATTTAAATCTATGATACGGTGGGGTCCACAATACTAATGAAAACTTTGGTGCGCCACGTGAGTAATTTGGAGATTTGGTGAGGAATGAATATGGGTGGAGCCCACAGATTAGCACAATTTGGAGATTGGATTTTGTGTCATCTATTTCAGCCGCACTCTTTTGACAATTTGGTAAAAGTCTCTCCAAAATTTAGCAGCACGTGCATAGGGCACTGTGAGGATGTAAACAAAATTTTATTTTGATTCCCCTTATCTGCAACCGCTTTTGAGGACTTAGGAGACTCAATTAATCTTTTCTAGCTACCCTTTTTAGTCAAATACCCATGCTCCCGTTGTACCAAACTAGGATTGCAATAATGATGGCTATTGTACAATTGTGAAACACACGGCACTTCTGATATTTTGGATCAAGCTTTCCTAACTCAAGAATTTTATGAGTATAAACAAGAACTTGTAGAACAAAGAAGAACACACAAGTCACTCTTATGAACACTCTTGGAATTTTGGTGCAATTCATCAATTAATAGCATGAACATATTATCTACTTGCACACATAACACATACAAGAGTTCAAGCAATGAAAACTAACACAAAAACACAAGAAAAACATAATTAAAGGCCAAAAGTTGGTGGAAATTCGAGTTTGACCTCAAGAACACACATGAACTTAAAAAATTCATAACTTCCACATACGAACTCGGAATCAAGCCTATCATATATGAAAATTCATCTACTCAACGAGAGGATTCTAAATATGTGCCCAGATTTCCAAGATTCAAATTAATGAGTTTGTAACAGCCCAAAACAGATTCTGCCCAGATTTTTTTTTTTTTTGAGTTTTGTCAAGAACAACACATAAACTTCAAATGATCATAACATTGTCATACGGACTTCAAATTGAGCATATCATATATGAAAATTTATCTAATCGACGAGAGGAATTCAAATATATGCCCAGATTTCTAAGACTCTAAGTAATGACTTCAGAAACAACCAAAACAGTATGCTGTTCAGATTTCAAATTTTCGAAAATGGTGATTTTTTTGGTGTTTTTGATTTTAAAGCTCAAGAAAGATCCTATAGAGGCTCTGATACCAAATAAATTATACTGTCATGGATCTTATAGGATACATTCTTAAAAAAAAAAAGGAAAAACAAAACATGGAATTAAAAGGATAGGGAAGCTCCCATGGTTGAATCAAGCTTTGAGGTGAAAAACATGGCTCCTCGTCTCCTCCACAATCTTCAACAAGGGTGCAACAAAAAGTGATAGGGAAGCTCCCATGGTTGATTCAAGCTTTGAAACGATGAATCAAAGTTCCCCGTCTCCTCCACAATCTTCAACAATGGTGTAGTATCCAGAAATAGCTTCGAGTCTCCGGAACCGTGACACTAGCTCAAGAACTAGCTTCAACGAAGAGGTTGAGATTTCTCTCGGGTGAGGATTTTCGGTTTCCTCAAAACTCTCATTGATCTTTGAAGGGAAAAGTGAATGTGTTTAAAAGCAAACCAAACTTCATATTTTCATAATGATTCAAAGATGATGATACAAGGGTGGAGGGGGTCATATATATAGGCCCTCATCCAAGTACATTTTGGACACTTAGTAATTAATCCTAAGTAAAGATTATGAAAAGAACAACAAAATAGGTGATTACATACGAGCCCAAACGTCAGTATATCATGACTCAATTTCAGTATGCAGGGCTTCAAGTGCAGGATATCGTGAGTCCATCTCAGTACATCAGGTCTCAATTTCAGTATATTGCGCCTGTGTTTCCTCCTTTATGCTGCTTGGGCTTGGGCCGTGGACATCTCTTTTAATTTTCCAAGTCCATGGACTTGGACCCTTGAGAGTTTGGAATGTTCGTTGCCATCTGGTCAGATTCCGGCTATCTTCCGACGGGGCTCCATCGAGGTCAATAACGGATCCGGGGCTCATTCTTTGATGTCTTGGGTCTTGGGCCTCTTGAGCCCAATTGTCTTTCCTCCATTTGGGCCCAAATGTTGCGCATAAACTTTCCAAATCAGATGGCTCGAATTCGCTGAAATTCTTGTCCAGATGATTTGACTGCTTGGTTCTGACTTCCAATGCAATGTGTACCAATATTTAATTTTTTTTTGAATAAATTCATGCTCAAAGCACACAATAAAAATAATAGTACTAAAAATAGTGCCATTAAACCTATACTCCCACACTTGTACTATGTGTCTAACTTAATAATACTATATATATACAGATATATAGTCCCTCCGTTCTTTTTTAACTTCACCCATCCTGCATTTCACGCAATCCAATATACATTTCCAATCGTTAATAATTCAAATTGTATGAAAGTAAAAATTATAAAAGTTTGATATTCTAAAACTACGTGATTAAACGAATCCAACAAGATCTCACTTGACTATGTTTTATCTTATATAACTATATGAAAAAGTTGAATCAAAGTTACTCAATGAATAATATCTACTATGCTAATGGTGAACTTAAAAAAAAATGGAGGGAGTATATATTTTTAATTTGAGAGGTAGGGCTGGGCTGGAGCCCTACCTAGCTTGAGGTTGCGTCCGCCTCTGGTAATAAATGTTTGATTACGGAGGGTAGTACCATATGGTATCTGTGGTAAACCATACTAGTATAGTGTTAGGGGTGAAAGTGGGACGTATAATATCCGCCCGTATTCGATCATATTCGAATTCGAATTTGAATTTTGCTATCCGGGTGGATAAGGACCGGATATGGGATTTGAAATATCCGTCCGTATCCGTAAAAATCTGAATATCGTGCGGATATTATCCGAGTTTTCTATATGGATATCTTTATATCTTATATATATTTTATATACTACTCCATCAATTTTTTGTAATAAATTTAACATTTGCCTAGCAAATATTTTTCATTGGATAACTTTAAATCGAGTTTTTAACATAGTTATATAAAGATACTAAATTTTTGTATTTTTCAGATTAGTACAATTTAAAATATTAAGCGTTAAAAATATATATTGGATTGCGTGAAATGCATAAATGTTAAATTTATTAAAAATGGATACATTTTATATATAATAAATTATATATTACATAAAAGTTAATATATTCATTAGACAATACAACATTACCCTTTATCTAAATATTTAATAAGTAATATCATTATATTTATTTTATTGCTCTACTCTAAACGACTAATTTAAATAGAAAAAACCATACTCCAGTTGTCTTCATCCTTCATCCCCTCCCCGCCACTCACTGCCCTTAAAATATTATAAGATTATCATACCATTGTTTATCACAATTCGAATCCTTCCTATATTTATCCCGTATTCGTATCCCGAAATATTCAAATTCGTATTTGTATTTGGTCTAGTCGTTTTGATATGTTCTAGGTTTGGGTTTTTTTTTTTTTTTTTTAACTTTTAAAGTTTAGGGCTTTTAAGGTTTAGGGTTGATTTGTATTTAACTATCAATTTATTCATCCAGTCGTGTCATATTATTGTAATGGTGACTAGGAAACGTAAATTTGAAGTTTCTTCTTACTAATAATATCAATATTACTTTGAACTCGTTTGTTCTTTTTCGCATATTGTTACTTGTTTCACTAAATGGTCCCAATCGTATCTTACTATAGTAATGGTGACTACATATAGTAGTTCTTACTTAGTTACAAGGTCAATATCACTTCGAACTCGTTTGTATATCTGAATACTGTTATATGTTTCACTATGTACTCATAATAAAGTTCTAAATGCGTATTTATCCGTCAATATTTTCATTCAATTGTATCTTACTATCGTAATGGTGGCTACAAATCATAAATTATAAGTTCTTCCTTACTTACAAGGTAAACGTCACTTCGAACTTGTTCGTATTTACGAATACCGTTATGTGTTTCACTAAATTCTCGAGACAGGATTTAACATTCGTAGCTTTTATATTTTTTTCAAGCTTTATTCCTGCGTGGTAACCTCTCGTTTGAGTTGTTGCTTGTAGTTTTTAATGATACCACTATACCATAATGCAAAAGTGAATATTCTGAAACGTGGTAACCAAAACTTCATCAATGTGGTAATTGCGTACAGGTAACAGTGGTAAGGATTTCTAATGAAACGTGGTAACACATAAAAGATTCATTTGGTAAACATTTAATCGAAGTGGTGTAGGAGTGGAGGACGGTAAACTTGACGGTGATTTAGAATCGTCCACGAGCCGTCCACTAACCCAAATATGTGGTATACTATTTCCTGTTCGGTGGTAAATGTGTAATATATAATATATATGGTAAAGAATTATATTCCAACGTGGTAATGTGTAACCATATAGATGATAAGAATTATAACTCAATGTGGTAAATGTGTAGCCAGGACTGTCCAGTAACGCCGATTGACATAGTACGGTTTGTAAGACGGCTATTTTTGACCGTCCTCTGACCGTGTTTGAGCCACTGCATTGCTGGGTTATTTTTTACCTACCACATACCATTGTTTATGCTTACAGGTTTTACCAAATTATGCATACGAGCAGAGGCGGGCCCAGGAAATTTTTCTGGGGATCCTAGTCTTTTAATCAGTTGTGCAATACGTGTTCTTCCACGAGATTTTCAATTTTTAGTATCCCATTTTAAAAATAATTATTAACTTTTTAGCATGTTTCCATATTCCTTAGTTTTACTTTTGAAATTTTGTATCTGTAATGTCGCAGTGCAAATCGACTTTTGATATTTTTAGCATGTTTCCATATTCCTTTTGTCATATAGACAATATTTCGGGTGTAGACTTAATTAAAAATAAATAATGTTTTTATTTTTGTATTTTAAATTAATTTTATTATATGTTCTACACAAAAATTGAGATTTTCCAATTATATTTTAAGATATTATAAGGGCCACATTTTTATAGTGGAATATAGTTATCGTAAATGATTAAACAATTAACTAGTCGATAATTTTTATAATTGGGTAGAGAGAATTTTACAATTGAATTTACAAGAAATTAAAGAAAATTTAAAAATAATTTATAAATTTTAACTTGAGTTGAAGAAAAAAAATAAATATGAAATAATTATATATATAATAAAAATATAGGTATATATGTAAAAAAAATTAAAAAATAATGGTGGGCCTGGGCACCACCAAGCCCCTTAGTGGGTACGCCTCTGCATACGAGGCTTACCACATATAAATATGACAATTTACCAAGTCCAAGCAATAGAATTTACCACAAATACCTTATTGTGTTTACCAAGTTATTGGTGTGTGGTTTACCACTTTATTTCTATGTGCTTTACCACATATACCATATATTATTTACCAAAGTTATTGACATGTTTATCACACTATATCAATATGTTTTACCACATATACCATATGGTTTTACCAAGTTTCTGAAATATGGTTTACCACGCTGTTGGTATGTATTTTACCAATATATTGGGATGGTCACTGGGACGGTTCTCAGGATCATCTCATGACCGTCCCAAATATTCTCTCCACTTCATAATGTATGAGACGGTCTTGGTGTACATGTGAGGACCATCCCACTAACCATCCCAGCATTTCTTACCAGTTTCTTCTATAGTTCTTACCAGTTTTAATATAACAATTTACCAGGATGCGTAATATCATTTTACTATATTTCATGTACACTTTTAACCAACAAATAATATTCCAAAGTTCACCTAATCAAACCAACTTACAAAACATCAAAATACAAACGCAAAGCAACATCCAAATACTAACCATCATCCACATACACAAATTGAACATCCAAACACAAAATATTCAAACTACACAACACGTAAATAGCATAAACATTAATTTATCGCATCGATCCACATAGACAACTGTCCAAAATACAAAATATTCATATTACAACACATCAAAATAACAAGACATCTAGTTGTTCCCACCAATTTTTTTTTAAAAAAAAATTAAACCTTACCATCGGTAGCTCGACCTTCTTCTTGGGTGCCATTGTTGGTTGAAAATGTGGGATAAGTTCCAAATCATCTTCTTCAAGCTCGAAATCCTCTATCAGCCTTTGTTCTTTCTCTTTTTCTCCCTTCTCCAGTAGATATTCGCAACGCACCGGGGAGCTTGCATTTTCTTCTCATTTGACACACCTATTAATAAACAAATGAAACAATCATTCAATATTGACTCTAAAAATCATACTAACCTAAACCACAATATTATTTCAATTTTTTCTCACCAACCCATTGTTAAACACTATTCCTCACAATTCAAAACTATTGTATTCTACAATCAAATATTAAAAACACTAAAGTTCATCAATTAAAACAACAATGTACCTAAAAAATGAGGCTTTTAAACCATAATATTCATTCTATCATTTCATCAAACACATTATGAGCAATATAAATTGACAAATATTCATCAATAACACTTTCCACACAAATTCTACTAATGAAAGGCAAGTCATTATATTACCATAAAAATAAATTCGAATTACAAGTTTCCATTCTGACATAAAACCTAATACATAACTAACCTGACACCTTTTTCAACAAACAAAACCACAAAAAATTATGAAAATTTACATTACCCGAATTGGTTTTCCCAGCCTCTTCCGATTGCTCGGGCTTCCTCTTTGGTCGCATTATTGATTCTAATATTGGAGTTGTGCAGTCGAATTCAGTTTATTCCTCCTCTACGGTTTGATCGGCCTCTTCTTCCTTGTTGCCCAACACTTGGTCTCTCCCTCTCCTACTCTTTTTTTCACGGTCTTCCCTTTGTTTTTCAATTAATAGTTGGTTCAAAATGTGGGTTTTTTTTTTTTTTTTTTTTTTTTTTTTTGCAGTGGCTCGTCCTCTCATTGTTCGAAGTTGGGGCTCAGTTTTCTTCCTCATTTTTTCTTCTCTTCGTTGAACGCTCATCCTCCTGCCCCGCTCTCTGCTTTTCTTCGTTGTTGTTGGAGTGATTTAGAATTAATCCTGATGATGTTTTTTTTTTTTTTTTGCGGAATAATCTTGATGATGTTGGTTATGCGTGTTAATTAAATTAGAGAAATGTGTGAGGTGTAAGAGCTGAGTCAAAACATTAAATAGGGCTTAGGCCTTAAACAACCGAACAAAGTTGAGGCATAGGGGATGTTTGGAGTTAGCGGATCCGTTAGCAGATAGCAGATTCGGAGAAAGAACTGTGAGACAATATGCTCTTCCAATATGCTATATGCTGGTCAATATGCTGTCTTCCAAACAACCCTGTAATAGTCCAAAGAGAGGATGCAGAAATTCGAAGCATAGGTTGTGTTGTAAAAGCCCAAAGAAACCCATAGATCATTACTGTCCATTTAATTATATTTGAGTCCTTGAAAGAAGCATTAATTATCGGTGGCCCATTTATATACAGTAATAGTTAAAAAATGGAACACTTCCAACATAAATTAAATAAATTAAAAAAACAAACAAACAAATCAAAAACAAAAAAACGGAGGTAGTATTAATAATTAAAACTAAATAAATTATTTAATTATTAATTATCGCCCACTCATAATTAAAGAAGGACTAATATATTTTAGTTGTTTAAAAACTAAGTTATCTAAAGCTGATGATCGAGCTCCAGGTGGCAAGAAACCAGCTCAAGCAAACTCCACTGCTCGGTCATCTCTACAGATTCAGGATAGTGTTGGTTAATGGGCCATTACTTGTTTTGTTTACTTTTTGGGCTTTATCTGTTATTGGGCCTTCTTTCTTTATTGGCCCACTTACCTTTAATTCCAATTGTATTTAAGTCTCAGCTTCCTTCTCTTGTAAGGTGTATGGAACATTCACATTTTTCAGATCATCAATAAAATTCTGAGACATTTATTTAGTTCTCGATTGTTAGTTTGTTCTTCTTCTACATGGTATCAGAATTATGGTTACCCGGGTTGGGTATATTTGATCCTGAATTTGAATTTGATAGCAACTCCACCTATCACCAATTGGTTTTAGGTGTGATCCTTCCATCCATGAATTTCTACATGGTATCAGAGCTATATACAAGATGAATTATCTGCTCTTGAGCAAAATGGTACCTGGACTTTTGTTTCCTTACCTACAGGGAAGAAGGCTATAGGTTGTAAATGGATTTTTCGAGTTAAGCATAATCCTGATGGCTCTATCAGTAAACGTACAGCTCGTTTGGTAGCAAAAGGGTTTCACCAAACTTGTTCTCATTGCGCTTTCGTTGGGATCGATCCTTCTGTGATTCTAGTGAGCATATATATATATACATATTTTTAGGAGCTATTGAAGGCCTGGAAATGGGTGGTGGAAGCACATGCCACACAAATTACAAAGGGAATAAAAGAGAGGGATACAGGGCTCGAACCTCCAATCTTTCGTTGGAAGCTCAGGGACTTAATCACTTGGGCTAAGTCCCCATCCCCTATTGAGCATATATTAAAATGTGTGGTAAACGAATTTTTATTTTTATTTTTGAACAGGCTTGACACATAGCTTAATTAAGCGAGTAAGGTTTAATTAATCAATTGAAAATTTTATAAAAATTGCACAAAGATAACTATGGGCCAAGAAATATCGTAGCTCAATCCCAATTTACCGTAAGAACTTGTTCTGGCCCAATTTATTTATTTATTTTATTTATATTTATATTTATTTAATTTTTAAGTTGCCTTTACAAGTAATGGCAAAATTTAAATGATTTCTTTGAAGAATGAACTCCATTAAATCATTGTTATTTAATTTCTCTAAAATTGTATAGACTTAATGCTTAAGTTGACCATCATGCAGAAATAGGGGTGATTAAAGAGTAGTGCTACTCGTACTCGACTCGGGACTCGGCTCTGAAAAACTCGACCCGTACTGGACTATCGCTACTCGACTCAAACTCGAGCTCGAGCTCGTATCAAGTCAAGCTCGACTTGAGCTCGACTTGGGACTCGACTCAAGCATTTGAGCTCGACTCAACTCGATAACATCCCTGTTACACATTTTATTTAATCTTCATCTCATACTCCCTCACAGTCCACTCTATTTTCTATTAGAAAATATGTCAGTTATTTAAAATATATAAACGAGAAAAAAATAGTCATTCTAAAAAATTAAAATATATTTTTAAAAAATTTTAGTTCTATCATAATTGTACGATAACCAACACAATATTCAAGTATCAAATTGAATTGTGTCTTTCAGGCTATGGATAAAACTCCACAATCAAATATTAAGAAAAAATAAAACAAAATTCAAACTTAAGCCACAGTCTCAAGTTCGAGCTTAGCAAAAAAAATATTCGTGAACTACTCGAACTCGATGATACTCGAGCTTGAGCTCGAACTCAAATATCTTTTGTCAAGCTCAAGCTCAAGTATTATGATACTCGAGCTCGACTCGATATCACCCTATGAGGAGAAAGGATACTACAATCAATAAGTGCTACTTTAAGTCATATTTAGACACACACACATGTCAATTCGCCCACCCAACTAGTGAATGTGCCACTTGGTTTCCACAAATTTAATGGACATAAAAAAAAAAAAGGAAAAAAGTAGCAGGGATGAACTTTTCCTTTATTTATTTATTTATTTATTTATTTTTTCCCGAGCCGAAGCTAGATAAACTTTTCCTTTATTTATTGTTGCACAGTGATCTCTTATATAACAAATTATTTTATTATTGATCCTAAATGCACTTCACAATAATTTTTATTTAATCACTAGCTGCTTCAGCGACACGTTTTTTATATTTCCCATAATAACATGATTTAAAATGGGCAAATTGCTACAACCTAGAAAAAAGGTCATAAACCTATTTAATAGTAATAGGGATGTATTCGACTCAAATTTTTATGGATTTTAAAATTCGGTTGATTTAGAAAGTCTTTGGACTCTATTTAGAGTTGATTGATTTTGTATAAACTTTTGTAGAGTTTGGCTGACTTGTATAGAGTTCATAGAAATATTTAATTGTTTAGGAGATTTTATCTAGTTATATTTTTTAAAAGAATACATTAAAATCTATAAAGAATTAAAATCCATATAATGTTGAATACCTCAAAATTTTTGAAGACTTTTAAAAATTTATATTGAATACATTTAGATTTTTAAAGACTTTTTAATATTGGATTGTATACGTCTAGATTTTTAAAAACTTTTTAAAATCTGAATTGAATACACTCAAATTTTAAAAGTACAAAAAAATCTCTATTCACATACAATCTATCCAATACACCCTGAAATTTGTGCTGCAAAAGGTCAAATCCCATTCCCACAATAAAAAGAAAAGAAAAAGGAAAAAAAGGAAAGAGAAAAAAAAAAGTGCCTGTTTTTTCAGTAGATAATGTTGCATTTTATGTAATGGTAAGTTGGTAACCATTATCTACACTTTACAATATTAATTAATGAATTTTTTTTAGTGGTTGTAAAGAGCCCTAACCACTATTGTAAAAAAGTGTAGTTATGAATTCATTTACATGCAATGTGTCCAATTTTCCAACACCTATATATTGAAGCCCATACAAGCTTGGCTTTATCTACCGACGGACAGAGATTTTGACCTTCTTTTATTGGTGATCATATACAATGGAATTTAATAATATATTGGTATTCATATACAATGTAAAGTAGCATAATTAACTTTTATAAATATGAAGCCACTGAAATAAATAAATAAATAAATTTGTTTTAATTAATTGTGATGTATAAACAAACAAATTTAGTTACAATTTTTGACATTATTTAAGTATCGTTTCCATCAGTAATCTTTGCCCAATAATTATGACGGATTTTCCGATCATAGTTATTTATTTATTTTAAATTACTGCTTTATAGTGTTCTTGGTGGGGAGAAAATTTTGAATGTGGGTTGTCTAATTGTTAAACATAAAAATGGGTACAAGTTGCTTGATAATGTTAAAGAAAGAAAGTGTAGTGATGTAGAAGGTTGGAAAAACCCAATAAGTTGAATTGCTTCAAGGCATTAGGCATAGTATTATACTATAATATTCCAAGACAAGAGTATTCTAGGAGAAAGGGAAATGGGCAAGGCAACCCATAAGATTCTCTGTAAAGGACCATGGAGACAAGTTGCAATCAATCCTGGTTTTGAACAACATGTTACAAGGACATGAGTGGAACACCTCAAACAACAAGTGACATACATATATAGACACCACACCTCTGTCCTCACTTTAGATAAGATTCTTGAATATAGTGATTTAGTAGTGAATGAATGTGGGTAAACAAGACAGTTATATATATATATATATGTATACATGCAAGTTAATTATAATCTAGTTAGATAGCTAGCTAGCCCTCTACGCACTTAATTGGAGTAGGACTGGGACATATAAAATGATCACAACTTGAGGAGCAACCAAAATCAATTGAAAATGGATGGAGTGACTTCTATCATTTATAAACAAAAAGGAGGTCGCCTTTCGGACGTGGGATCTCTACAGGACATATAAAATAGTAGCACCCATCAATGAACTTTGATGCATCTCCCAACCACCAAGTAGCTAGTGTGTTCACATCTTTTGCAAATTGATGAACCATTTGGTAGTTGCATTGCTTTTCACTTAAAGCGATGTTTCCTTTGATTTCCGCCACCCCTTCGAGATAGATATATATCATCCTCTATACTTTTAATTTTTATTCGATCTTTTCAATGGGAAAATGTTATCGATTAATTAAAATCCAAATGCTCGAAACCATTCGAAACAAACGGTCTATCACAAAAAATTCATGGAGATCAAGAGGCCATGAAACTCTCAACCCAACCTCCAAAGAAGTGGACATGGTTGATTATCAGTTAACAGTTTAACACCATCACATTTTATTTCCCAAGCCCAATCAATACTGTGTTATTTATTTAATTGAGGTCTCGAGTTCATGCAGTGTGGATGTGTATATAAAAAGCTAGTACTTTGAAAGATGTATATACACGAGTTTAGTTTTTACCAGTAATATTTTAAGGAACTAATTTTGAACCTTACATTTTTCCCATTTGTAATAATGAATATATATTTATATGACAAACACTGTACATAGAATAATTTCACGTTTGAATATAGTAATATTTAACTTACTGATTATTCGTCGTCCGGGGTCGTCTATTTCGAAGGCGTGGCTTCCAGTTCACCGATTATCCTCTCCGCTCGTCGGGTTCCTCGTTCTAGATCCGATTCGGGGTGTAAAGAGAAGAGAAACGAGGTTAGAATCCGTTTTCGGATTGAAACGAACAAGGATTATTCAGACCAGGGCTTACCACACGTTGGAGATCTCCCGATTTTCGTCCAACAGCCGCTGTCTCGGTCTTTTGGTGCCTCCGTTGACTCCGGGATTACGACTTTTGTGTATAGAGAGTATCGTAGGGTTTTGAAAAAGGGTTTAGGGCTTCCGAGGGGGTTTATTTATAGATAGCTAAGACCTAGGGCGTCCAAGATCTGACCCTAAGGGTCGAAAGTCGAAAAATCCGCGTTCGGGCGAGAGATTCACGCAACGGGCGAATCTGCCTTCTGGCGCGGGGTTGGCGCGCCTTTTCCCCTTTTAACGCGCGGCTAGCGCGCGACTAACGCCTGGACTTCGGTCCGGGCGGGTCGTGCGATCCGTCGTGCTCTTCCGCCTCTCTTTCGGGTTTCTATCCCTCTATGCTCATGGATTCCAATTTCCGGACTCTCTTTGGGTTCCTATTTCGTGTCGTTATTTCCTTCGGATCTAAAGTTACGTTTTGGCTCGAATTCTCGAGTTCATTTATATCGGGTACCCGTGTAACGGCTTATTTAACTTTATTTAATTTCTTTTGTTTAATTAAATTCCTTTAATTAATTTCATTTCTCATTTCTTCTATATTTATTTATTTAATGTATTTACTGATTTATTTATTTATTTATTTATTTATTTATTGTATTTATTTATTGTATTTATTGTATTTATTTATTTATTTATCTATTTATGTTGTAAGATTATCGGGTATTACAGTCTACCCTCCTTAAGAATCAACTTCGTCCTCGAAGTTGTGTTTCGGCTTTTCTCGTGCTAAGGTCTTTTGTTTATTTTATTATTTTGTGACTGAACTTAGAATTAAGACTTCTAAGCTGCCTACGTACCCGGTGAAGGGATCAAGCCATGACGTAGTTCAAAAGTTTACAAAAATGTGCGAAAAATAGGTGGTATGACATCCTCTCTCCCTTAAGATTGCAGTTATGTCCCCATAACTGTGTCGGTGTCAGTTTGGAACAGTGTCGAGTAGCGTTCTCTCATGTCAGATTCTACTTCCCAAGTTGCCGTCTCACTCTCGTGGTTCGACCAAAGAACTTTGACCATTTTGACGGTTTTGTTCCTCGTTACTCGTTCTTTAGTGTCGAGAATACGCACTGGGACTTCTTCATAAGTCAGATCTTCATCGAGTTCGATTATTTCGGCTTGAAGAACATGTGTCGGGTCCGGCACATACTTCTTTAATTGTGAAACATGGAAGACGTTATGAACTCGATCTAATTGCGACGGTAAAGCCAATCGGCGACTCGTTCTAGAATTTCGTAAGGTCCTATGTATCGAGGACTTAACTTTCCTCGCTTGCCAAAGCGCATCACCCCCTTCATGGGTGATATCTTTAGCATGACCCTATCTCCCACTTGAAATTCTAGGTCTCGTCGTCTCACGTCGGCATAACTTTTTTGACGGTCTTGAGCGGCTTTCATTTTCCCTTGAATCACTTTGATTTGTTGAGCCATGTCTTCGATAAGTTGTGGTCCCACCACCACGGACTTATCGTTTTCTTCCCAGCTCAACGGACTTCGGCACTTTCGTCCATACAACGCCTCGAATGGTGCCATGCCGATGCTAGCATGGTAGCTATTATTATAGAAAAACTCAATTAAGGGTAAATGAGATTCCCAATTCCCTTTGAATTCCAACACGCATGCCCTCAGCATGTCTTCTAGTGTTTGAATTGTCCTCTCGGTTTGTCCATCCGTATCGGGTGGAATGAGGTGCTCATTTTGATTTGAGTACCGAGAGCTTTTTGTAACTCCGTCCAGAAATGAGAGATAAATCTACTGCCTCTATCGGAAATGATATCATGTGGTACTCCATGTCGTCGTACCACATTATCAATGTAGGCTCGGGCCAATTGGTCCATAGTCCACGTGTCTTTCATTGGGATAAATATGGCCGTCTTTGTTAGCCTATCCACAATCACCCAAATTTTGTTCATGCCTTTAGGTGATCGGGGTAATCCCGAGACAAAGTCCATCTAGATGCTATCCCATTTCCAATTTGGAATATCTAGTGGTTGCATCAATCCTAAGGGTTTATGTCGCACTGCCTTAACCTTTTGGCAGGTGAGACATTTCGCCATGAAGTTTGCCACTTCCTTCTTCATTCCCGGCCACCAATAGATCTTCTTTAGATCTTTGTATAGCTTGTCACCTCCGGGATGTACGGAATATGGCGTGTTGTGCCCTTCTTCCATCAACTTTTGTTTCAATTCGGCACACTTAAGGGGCACGCACCATCTCCCTTTGAAACGAATGCTTCCATCCTCGTGGATAGCAAATCCTATTGCCTTTCCTTCGGCAATACACCCTTTTATCTTTTCGAGTTTCGGGTCGCCCGGTTGGGCAAGCTTAACCTCGTCCAATATTGGAGTTTCTACGACCATTGCGTTGATCGTTTCACTCACTGTGCCAGGATGTACAAGTTCTAACTCCAATCTTGCTAACTCCATGTACAATGCCAGCGGAATTACCAACGAGTTTGTCACGTGTTGGGTTTTCCGACTTAGGGCATCGGCTACCACGTTCGCTTTCCCCTCGTGGTATGCTATCTCTAAATCGTAGTCTTTAATCAGTTCCAACCACCTACGTTGTCTCAAATTCAACTCCTTCTGAGTGAATATATACTTCAAGCTCTTGTGGTCGGTGAACATTCGACACTTCCGCCCATAAAGATAATGTCTCCATATCTTTAGGGCGAAAACGACCGCTGCCAACTCCAGGTCATGTGTCGGATAATTCTCCTCGTGAGGTTTCAGTTGGCGTGATGTATACGCTACGACTCTCGAGTCTTGCATCAAAACACAACTTAAACCTTCCTTCGAAGCATCGCTGTAAACTTCGAAGTCACCATTCTCTGATGGTAGTGTTAATACGGGTGTGGTTGTGAGTCGTTTCTTCAGCTCTTGAAACGCAGTCTCACACGCTTCGGCCCACTCGTATTTTGCTCCTTTCTTCAGTAGCTGGGTCAAAGGACGTGCAATCCTTGAAAAGTCCTTCACAAATCGTCTATAATACCCAGCTAATCCAAGGAAACTCCTTATCTCAGTTTGGCTCTTTGGAGTTGCCCATTCAGTTACGGCAGAGACTTTTGCCGGATCCACTGATACTCCATCAGCGGATACTATGTGTCCGAGAAATGCCACTTCTTTCAACCAGAAATCGCATTTCGACAGCTTGCTGTATAGCTGATTTCTTCGCAAGATTTCTAACACTTGATGTAAGTGTTGGGCATGCTCTTCCTCGCTCTTTGAGTAGATCAGGATGTCGTCGATGAACACTACGACGCACTGATCTAACAATTCTCGGAACATGTTGTTCATGAGATTCATGAACATGGCCGGAGCATTTGTTAACCCGAAGGATAACACTGTGAACTCGTAATGGCCATATCGCGTTCGGAACGCCGTCTTCGGAATGTCCTTCTCGGTGATCCTCAATTGATGATACCCAGATCGCAAATCGATCTTCGAGAATACTGAAGCTCCATTCAGTTGATCAAACAGATCCTCTATTCTCGGTAGAGGGTATTTATTTTTGATGGTCACTTGGTTTAGTCCTCGGTAATCTATGCAAAGATGTAGTCCTCCGTCTTTCTTCTTGACAAATAAAACCGGTGCTCCCCGGGGGGACGTACTCGGTCTTATGTAACCTTTTCCTAACAGTTCCTCGAGTTGTTCCTTTAACTCCTTCATTTCCAGTGGTGTCATCCGGTACGGAGCTTTTGAGACAGGCTCTGTCCCCGGAATGAGATCTATAGTGAATTCAAGATCTCTCTCAGGTGGCATGCCCGGAACGTCCTCAGGGAACACGTCCGGGTATTCTCTTACCACTGGTATGCTATCAACCTTGTTTTCTTCCGCCTCAAGCTTGTGCACATAGCACGCATATAGTTCATACCCCTTACGCATCAAGTTACTTAGTTTAAGTGCACTAACGATTTTGTTACTCTTCTTAGGGGGCTGAGAGTAAAAGATAACTCTCTTTCCCCTACTTTTCGACAAGGTGATCTATTGTTTTTGGCATTCAATCACCGCTTTATACTGGGATAGCCAATCCATCCCCAGTATGATGTCAAAGTCTCTTAAGTTAAATTCTACCAAGTTCGCGAAGAATTCTACGTTCTTTATTACTATAGGAATTCCGTTATATCGTTTAGAGCAAGACACTACTTCTCCAGAAGGCAATGAATTCCTAAGCTAATTCTCTCGCACTTAGGTAGATCTAACCCAGGCACTATCCTTGATGCTATAATCGAGCAACTAGCTCCAGAAACAAATAGAATTCTAAGGGGCGTATTCAAAACATAAAATGTACCTGCCATCACTTCTCCTTGCGCAGGCACGTCCGCTTGATTCACCACGTTAAGCCTCCCCATAGACGTCCCTGATTGCCCTGCTGATTCGCATTCGGCTGCTGATTTTGTTGTTGGTTTTGATTCTGAGGGGGCGGAGGTCGTTGGTTCTGGTTCTGATTCTGCGGCCTATTTTGAGGGGGTCTGTACCCCTGGTTATGCCCGTTTCGCCCGTTTTGATTTTGAGGCCGTTCTTGCCCCGTGACCAAATCGTCCCTTTTTGTTATGTTCTCGATCCTGGTTCGGCAATCCCGTCGAACGTGACCCATTCGACCACATCGGAAACAGGCGCCCTGTTGCGGGCATCCCCTTGCCAGATGGGGTCGTCCACATCTCGGGCAAGGTGGTACCGGATCTTCTTGGTTGAACCTTCTCCCAGTGTTGTTTTGTTGGGACCTATTCGACCCTCTGCGCTGTTCGTTCCTTCCAGTGTTGTTCTCGCTTCTCGAGTCCCGGTTTCTCTTGTCTTGGGGACCCCTGCTGGACTCCCCACTCACCCTTCTCTTCAGTTGCTGCACACGTGCTACCGCCACAGCGCGGTCATACACAGCTTGCAAATCGGGGTAGTGTACCCCCGCGATCACCTCGTGAACAGACAGGTTCAGTCCCATCTCGAACTTTTGTGCCTTTTCTGCATCAGTGGGCACTAGCCTTGGCGCGAACCTCACCAGCTCCTTAAAACGTGTGTAGTATTCTTGCACAGTTTGGCCTCCTTGCTTCAGCGACAGGAACTCTTCGTACATCGCTGATTTGGTACTCAGGGGATAGAATCGATCCCTGAGCATCTCCATCATTTCCGCCCATGAGTAGGGCTCGTCATCCTCCATCAGTTTAGCTTGCGTCGCCTGCCACCAGTCGTCAGCTTCGCCTCCCAAGTAATATGAGGCGACGTGCACTCTTTCTCCTTTCGGACATTTAACTGCTCCCAGCAGCTTGTCGAAGGTCCGGATCCACTCCTCCAGTTTAGCTGGATCCTCCTCACCAGCGTAGTGGGGTGGCTGGTAAGGATTCACCATCGCCAGGTAGTTAGGGCGAGCTTGGGGCGGAGGTACCGCCGCAGCTTGACCCTGGTTGACTTGCGCATTTCCGAGCGCAATCAACACCTCCTCTATCGTCCTAAGACGATCGCCCACATTGTTCGGTGCGGGGGCGTCCTGCGCACCTTGGGGTTGTTCCTCCTCAGGTTGAATCGGTTCCGTGACGTTTGGTGGTGTCTCAGTAGGAGTTTGGGGAACAGGTTGGGCTCTCGGTCTTCCTCTGGGTGCCATTCTATTACAAATGGTATAGATTAGGACATAGTAGTGTTTGGTCAAGCAAGAAGATCTCAAATTTATTTCTATCTTCTTCACATAATGCTCGGTTGAGCTAATTTAAAATGAAAATAAATTTTTTTTTTCCGGACAGTCTGTCCAGATATTTTTTTTTTGTTCGAATTTAAATATATATAAATAAATAAATCTTGTATTTTATTTCCTTAAAAGAAATTTTTAGTACAAGTGATAGGATATACCAAAAATAGTAATGTTTCCTTAGCAAAAATAGTAACTACTACAAATAGAAATTCCTATCGTCTCTAAGCGTCCTCCGGCACAGTGGTAGGATCCTCCTCCGGATCTTCCTCCTCCGAACTTGGCGGCATAAGGTCGTCAAAGATAGTGTTCAAGTCCTGCCCGTGGGCATCGATGTGTTCCTTTAGTATTAGGTTTTGTGTAGTGAGGGTTTGGACTTGGCGTTCGAGTTGGTTTATGCGGTGGTGATCCGCCTCTCTCAAGTTGCCCATGTGGTGCAAATTGGCCTCCAATTGAGCCATACGGTATTTCATTTGTTCTATGGTTTGATGGGAATCAAGGTGAACGTTCATCATTTTGATCATCAGCTGCATCATGTCTTGACTAGCCATCTGGCGCAAGCAAGAGATCTAAGTTAATATTCGCCAAGATTCTAAGTTCAAATTCGCCAAGATTCTAAGTTCAAATTCCCCAAGATTCTAGGTTCAAATTCGCCAAGATTCTAGTTCAAATTCGCCAAGATCCTAAGTTCATAGAAGAGATGCAATATGCAAATGCAAATGATGTTCCCCCCCCAAAAATAATTTAATGCACCATATATATATATATATTTTTTCCAAGTTTCCATGGGTTTTAAAAATAAGAATTTATTCCATGGAACAAATGCTTTAAAATAATAATTAAAATCCTTGGACCTCTATATTGGGTCATAAATAATTAACATTTGGGCTCAAAAATATTTGGGGCTAGGAAATTTCAAACATAATAATTTGGGCTCTTCTATAATTATAATAATCTAAAAATAATAATGGTTTAAAAATAATAGTTTAAAAATAATAAGGGATTAAAAATATTAATTTAAAAATATCCGGGCTCTGATACCAACTTGTAACACCCCGGTTTTTGATAACCCAGGTCGGGGTGTCACCGCCACACCTCCCTAGTAAGACACGGTTTCTCCGGCTTACTAAAGAGATGCAAGGCTAGGTATTGCAGTATTTAAAACATTTAAAGGATTCAAAACAGCCCATACAATATAGTTCGAAAATAATAATATCATAGCGCAGCGGAAATAATATTTAAGTATAGTATTGCAGCGGAAAATGTAAATAGGGCCGACATGGCCAAAACACGGGTTAAACAGGCCCGTTCATAATGTAGTCTAGTGTACGAATTTAAAAACAAAATAATGTTTTCCCAAAGATAAAGTTCCCATGCATGAAGTGCTCATGTTCACTCTACATATTCTGTAAGAAAAGAAAATAAAAAGAAAATGGTTTGGTCAGCACAACTTGCTGAGTAAGTTAACACATGCATGATCATATGGTTTAAAAGCCATTAATTTAGTACTTAAATAAAGCATGATAATAGACATAATAACTAAGTTTAATCTAAACAACTATCCAATTGCATAATTTATTTCGGGGCTTTATTTAACAACACATTTCACATAGTTTAAAATAAAAGCCATAATTTAAATAAAGCATTTAATTGGACAACAAAACATAATTTAATTTAATTTAATTTAATTTCCCCATTACATCCCAGATTTAGTATTTCAAGTATTTCACGATTGCATCGCAATCTCAACAAGTCTAGCCGGTAGTCCGGCGACCGCAACCGTATCAGCCATACCCAGTACCACTCCGGAGCCTCGGGAAACCCATGTGGATATTCTCGAGAGTGTAGGCTCTATATCTCATGCCGTTTTGGCAATATCATATCTCAAGTTTAGCGCGCGGGGTCACCATCGTCCATTAAGGCACGAAGTGAATCGTTATGGGGCACTCTGCAGAGCACTCACCCCTAATTTTAATTTATCAAGTTTGTAAGGGGATTTAATTTCAAAAATCTGATCTCAATTTTATTTATTTATAAATAATATCTCAACTCATTTCAACCCTAAAGGTTAATTTCATGTTTCAACAAGATTTCAAGGTTTGACTTCCGGTAAACCGCAGTTCACTCCAAGATTCGTCTAAAATCAGATTTAATTCCAAAAATTCCGAAATTTCACGACTGACTCAGAAACGTCGAGTCTACAACTTTTGTGTTTTAACTTTTACAATCCGAGACACCGAAATAGGTCATAAACACCAATTTTCATAGACACACAAATCTGTCCGAATTTTACAGACCACAGTTTAGAGATATTGAAATCTACCATAGCAATTCAACTCCAAATTTGATGAACTTTTACAGAGACCATCTTACGACAATTATCTACAACTTTCATGTTCGGCCAAAGATCTAAATCGGTCTGGAACCTATCTCAAAAAAGGGATCAAGATCGGACCTAAGTTCTGTCAAGAATTTCAAGATCTAGTTTCAAGCAGTTCGGTTTCGGTTGGTTTTCACATATCAAATCGTCTCTAAAAATTCTGAAAATTTTACAATAGATAGACTTAAGCCTTAGAAACATTTTTCGTGTTTTAAGTTTTTCCGTTTGAAGTCGTTTTATGGTTCGGAAAAATTCGTCAAAACTGTTGCATCGGTAGAAAACATAAGTTGGCAGATTTACCATGTAAGAGTTAACTTACTGATTAATCGTCGTCTGGGGTCGTCTATTTCGAAGGCGTGGCTTCCAGTTCACCGATTATCCTCTCCGCTCGCCGGGTTCCTCGTTCTAGATCCGATTCGGGGTGTAAAGAGAAGAGAAACGAGGTTAGAATCCGTTTTCGGATTGAAACGAACAAGGATTATTCAGACCAGGGCTTACCACACGTTGGAGATCTCCCGATTTTCATCCAACAGCCGCTGTCTCGGTCTTTTGGTGCCTCCATTGACTCCGAGATTACGACTTTTGTGTATAGAGAGTATCATAGGGTTTTGAAAAAGGGTTTAGGACTTCCGAGGGGTTTATTTATAGATAGCAAAGACCTAGGGCGTCCAAGATCTGACCCTAAGGGTCGAAAGTCGAAAAATCCGCGTTCGGGCGAGAGATTCACGCAACAGGCGAATCTGCCTTCTGGCGCGGGGTTGGCGCGCCTTTTCCCCTTTTAGCGCGCGGCTAGCGCGCGACTAACGCCTGGACTTCGGTCCGGGCGGGTCGTGCGATCCGTCGTGCTCTTCCGCCTCTCTTTCGGGTTTCTATCCCTCTATGCTCACGGATTCCAATTTCCGAACTCTCTTTGGGTTCCTATTTCGTGTCGTTATTTCCTTCGGATCTAAATTTACGTTTTGGCTCGAATTCTCGAGTTCATTTATATCGGGTACCCGTGTAACGGCTTATTTAACTTTATTTAATTTCTTTTGTTTAATTAAATTCCTTTAATTAATTTCATTTCTCATTTCTTCTATATTTATTTATTTAATGTATTTACTGATTTATTTATTTATTTATTGTATTTATTTATTGTATTTATTTATTTATTTATTTATCTATTTATGTTGTAAAATTCTCGGGTATTACAGGATTACCATCCATCAAGCATCCCGACCAACTATGCGAAAGATGTATACTTGGGAAGCAAGATAGAAGGTCATTCCCAAAAGAGTCAACCTCGCGAGCTAAAAAGCCCTTGGAGTTAATCCACGCCGATGCTTGTGGACCGATCAAGCCAAGTTCTCTAGGTAACAACAATTATTTCCTGCTCTTCATTGATGATTTCTCTAGAAAAACATGGGTGTATTTCTTGAAGCATAAATCAGAAGTATTTGAAGCCTTCAAGAAATTTAAAGCTGCCGTTGAGAAGGAGAGCGAACTAGAAATCAAATCCATGAAAACCGACCGAGGTGGTGAATTCACATCCAATGAGTTCATGGCGTATTGTGAAGCAAACAGGATTCGGAGGCCTCTCACTGTTCCAAGATCTCCTCAACAAAATGGTGTAGCAGAGAGGAAGAATAGAACCATAGTGGAGATGGTGCGCAGCATGTTGAAGACGAAGAATCTTCCAAAAGAATTTTGGGCAGAAGCGGTGGCATGCGCGGTGTACCTATCCAATCGATCTCCAACTCGAAGTGTATGGGGAAAGACTCCACAAGAAGCATGGAGTGGGAGAAAGCCCGGAATCGCTCATCTAAGAGTATTCGGGAGCAAAGCATATGCTCACGTGGCAGACGAGACAAGAAGAAAGCTCGACGACAAGAGTGAGCCATACATATTCATCGGGTATGACTCTAACTCTAAAGGCTACAAGTTATTTAATCCTGATACAAAGAAAACTGTCATAAGTCGAGATGTGGAGTTTGATGAGGAAGGAGCATGGGATTTTGGATCCAACATCAATAATTACAATTTCATTATTCCACAACTCGGAGACCAAGAAGAAGTTGAGCAAGTAGAAGAAGTTCAGGAAGAGCCAATGACTCCACCTGCTTCACCAACGCAAGAAGCTGAAGACTCGCCACCATCGTTTTTGAATGAGAGAACTACATCACGAGTGAGGAGCCTCAATGAGATCTATGATGACACTGAAAGGTTAGAAGATCTCACACTTTTCTGCTTATTTGCTGATTGTGAACCATTAACCTTTGATGAGGCAGCACAAAGCAAAAAGTAGAGAAAGGCAATGGATGAGAAGATCAAATCCATAGAGAAGAATAATACATGGGAGCTAGCAACATTGCCAAGAAATCACAAAGCAATTGGAGTCAAATGGGTGTTTAAGGCAAAAAAGAACTCTAAGGGAGAAATTGAGAGATACAAAGCAAGGCTCGTTGCTAAAGGATATAGTCAAAGAGCCGGAATTGACTATGATGAGGTATTTGCTCCCGTGGCTCGCCTTGAAACTATAAGACTAATAATTTCTCTTGCAGCCCAGAATAGATGGAAAATCTACCAGATGGATGTCAAGTCAGCCTTTTTGAATGGAGTGATTGACAAAGAGATCTACATCAAGCAGCCACCAGACTATGAAGTGAAAGGGCAAGAAGACAAAGTCTTGAAGTTGAAAAAAGCTCTATACGGGTTAAAGCAAGCACCAAGGGCATGGAACAACAGAATTGACAAGTATTTGGAGGATAATGGTTTCACAAAATGCCCACATGAGCATGCCCTTTACGTCAAAGTTAAAGGTGATGATATCTTAATTGTTTGTTTGTATGTAGACGATCTTATCTTCACCGGAAACAACCCAAAGTTGTTTGAAGAATTCAAGAAGGCTATGACCAAAGAATTTGATATGACTGACATCGGGCTGATGGCGTATTACCTCGGTGTGGAGGTTAAGCAACTTGAGCATGGAGTCTTCCTTGCACAAGAAGGCTATACGAAGGAGATTCTTAAGAAGTTCAAGATGGAGAACTGCAAGCCAACAAACACTCCAATGGTCAGTGGAAATAAATTATCCAAGCATGATGAAGGAGAAAAGATAGATCCAACAATGTTCAAGAGCTTGGTTGGAAGCTTAAGGTACTTAACCTGCACAAGGCCATATATTCTATATGCTACAGGGTTTGTGGGTCGCTTTATGGAGAATCCAACCACTACACACTTGAAGGCAGCAAAAAGAATTCTCAGATATCTCAAAGGTACACTCAACTATGGCCTACTTTATTCAAGTACTAATAATTATCAGCTTGTTGGCTATAGTGATAGCGATTGGGCTGGAGACAATGATGATCGAAAGAGTACAAGTGGGTTCGTATTCTTCATGGGAGGTACTGCATTCACTTGGATGTCAAAGAAGCAACCAATTGTGACATTATCTACGTGTGAAGCTGAGTATGTAGCTGCCACTTCGAGTGTTTGTCATGCTATCTGGCTAAGGAGTTTATTAAAAGAGCTTGGATGGCCACAAGAGGAGCCTACAAGGATTTATGTGGACAATAAGTCAGCGATTGCATTAGCAAAGAATCCAGTATTTCATAATCGGAGTAAGCACATCGACACTCGGTTCCACTACATTAGAGACTGCATTGCGAATAAAGAAGTCCAAGTGGAGCATGTGAAGTCACAAGATCAAGTCGCCGACATTTTCACTAAATCCCTCAAGTATGAAGTGTTCGCAAGACTCAGAAGATCGCTTGGAATGCAAAATCAAGTTTAAGAGGGGGTGTTGAAGTAATAAACTTAATTTTATAATAGATGATTCTAGAGAAGTTGAGATTATGGATAAAGAAAGATGTAGAACCATGTGGATGGAAGAAAAATCTAGAAACAAACATGTGATCAAATAAGAAGTATTATCTAGTTTTATTAGGAAGGAACTAGTGTAGAATTCTCTAGAATAATAGAGATTATACCATGAAGTAGTATAAATAGGTGGATCATGTATCATTTTGTAATAACACACCAAGAAGAACAAGTGAGTTGAGTTGTAATAAAACTTTCTCAAGCATCCTTCTCTTCTTTCAAACTTTTCAAGCTCCATATTAACACTTAGCCTCTAACGTCTCAAATATAACCATACGTCCACAAATATTTACACACCAAAATATCCCTTCCTCCATATTTTATCCTCCAACAGTTTCCTTTATGGTCAACGCATTCGATGGCAAAAAAACTAATGCTTTCTTTGCATTTTCTTTTATAAAATTAAATTATTTATAGCATATGTTACCTGTCTATTTTGATTTTTTATTGGTTTGTTACAATGAAAAATATTGGTTAGATGTTACATTAATAGATTCTAATTTGGCCAGTGACAGAAAAGTGAGAGAGGAAATACTAAAATGAGATACTATTATTATTTCATTTTTTCAAAAAAGATTAATACTTGTCCCAATGCATGCATGCATCTGATCTGGACTTGTTTGGTGCATATATATGCCACTTCATTGAAGATTTTTTTTTCTTCCCCCATGTACACTTGGGCTTTAATCAAAGCTGCTCAACTGAGTTATGGCCTAATAGTATATACTAGTAATTAATAAATACATTTGGATGTTTAATAAGTTTACTTTCTACAAAATACTCCATTTATTTATATTTTTAGCATTTTAAACTTTTGTTTTTTTGAGACTTAGTTTCACCTAGTGATTTAGTTCCCGACTTCCAAGCACCCCAGTGCTAATTTTTTTTTTTAAAAAAAAAAAGAAAAAGAATTACAAGATCTACAAGGACAGGTAAGATTTGAAATCTCAGCCTAAAAAAACATAGATTATAGATTGTGGGCCTCATGCTGCATAGCTCAAAAGAAATTTGCCAATTAATTTTTTATATATAAAAGTATATACTAGTAGTATAACGTTAATAGTATGTAATGTACTAATTATACACACATGTTGGAAGGAGACAATATCACGATTATTTGCACTTTTATCATGATTCACATTATATAGTGGATTCGATGGAGTACATCACATTTTTTTTAATAGTCTGTATATAATAGAAAATGAGTTATGGGAGTACATACCACACAAATTACAAAAATACATAAGGGAGGAATATGACCGGTGTGGGAATCGAACCCCAACCTATAAATTGGGAATTAGAGGACTTGATCTGTAGGCTAAATCCATATCCCACCACATATATATAGTTGATGCCACTAATCTTATCTAATGGGATATTTTCTTTTTTTTTTAATTGTAGGTTACAGAAATGATAGGGGTTGATAATTGATAATTTGGTGAATTGAAAAATGTCAAATTAAAATACAGACTCACGGGATGGGACTTAGCTCAAGTGGTCAAGTCTCTTGACTTCCAACAGAATATTGGAGATTCGAACCCCACCTGCCCCCCTTCCCTCTTTTTTTATTTCCCTTTATAATTGTGTGACATGAGCTTCCACCACCCTTTCTCAGGCCTTCAATGGTTCATAAAAAAAAAATAAAAAAAAATACAGACTCACATGTGAACAAAATTGATCGCAAAACAGGTATCACCCGTTTGACTGCTCAAGAAATAAAGAGGTTGCCCTAAAAGAAGTCGATCCACATGATACTCGCAAATCTATACTAAAAAAATAATGAATTTCCCTTTTAAAAAATCTATAAATTTACAGAAGAAAAAATGGTAGGAGTAATATACTCATTCAACCATGTATGTATGTAACAATGGGCTGATGGGAAAGAAGAGTTTATACATTGGCAAGTGTACAAAAATAACCGAACCCAACAAAGCTACAAAAACATCATTTAACAAACATACGTCGAAAAACAAACATTTATGTGCTAAGCAAATGTGTGCTTGTACTAGCAAAAAATTACAGCCCTTGTCTGATTCTGATTCGTATGTCTTGCACACGACCTAAACGACCGATTAGGCGAATGCTGGATCGGAGTTATTTGTGTCACAAGATGGATGATCAGATCAGCTCTTATTTGATACCTCTGAAATCTGTTTGGTGTGTTTTGGAGAAGCACAAGGCCTCGGGTAAGCAGCATCGGTGACTTTGTGGCTAGCGTCGCCCGTGCTCCGTCTACGATGCCTATAACCGGTATGGGCTTTGACGTGGGCGTTGCCTGCGTTGATCGTGTCCTGAAGTTGCTCGAGTTCTTTCACGACGTCTTCCATTTTCGGCCTCAATTTGGGCTCCAGGGATACGCAACGAAGGGCGACATTGGCGACCTTTTGGGCAGCGTCCATTGTGTACTGGCCCTCGAGACGGTTGTCCATAATCCGGTAGACTTTTCGCTTGTTGGCCAAGTAGGGCTTGGACCATTCGACGAGCTTGTGCTCGCCCGAGGGCCTGTTCTTGTCGATTGCTCTCCGGCCTGAGAGCATTTCGAGGAGCACTACTCCGAAGCTATAGACATCGCTCTTTGTCGTTAAGTGGCCTAATTTGGAACATAAAGAACAATCAAATCATGATACGGATACAAAAATTGTTTATTGAGTAGCTTTGATTCTACTTTCCTAAGAAAGTAGAGGTAACAAGACGAAAAGGTCGTTAATGGATACGAGACAATATTAATGCACAACTTCCAGATAAGACATACCAGTTGCAAGATATTCAGGCGCGGCATAACCATAGGTCCCCATGACCCTTGTCGAGACATGGCTTTTATCGCCAGTCGGCCCATCCTTAGCCAATCCAAAATCAGAAAGTTTGGCATTGTAGTTCTGCCAATCCAAAACCACAACAGGGGATAAGATAAATCCCTAACTTTACTACTACAACATTAACAACAGATAGTTGTCCGAATTAGGAAGTTACCGAATCAAGCAAGATGTTGGAAGTTTTGAAATCGCGGTAAATAACTTTGGCTTCAGCGCTATGAAGAAAAGCAAGACCCTTAGCAGCCCCGAGAGCTACCTTAAGGCGTAGACTCCAGGATAAGGGCTGGAAATACGAACCCCCTGCAATAACCATATATCATGAACTAATCTTACAAAGGTTTTGAGTTAAATTTATACAAGTATTTGTGTGTCCCTTTGAGCGAAAAGAAAAGGACTCACTTCGAAACAGATGGTTCTCCAAGCTGCCCCTCGGCATGAACTCGTAAACCAAAAGCCTCTGATCGTCCTCCAAGCAATAACCGATGAGTTTTACAAGATGAGGATGCGAAAACTGGCCCAAATAGTTCACTTCCGCCTGTTTATTATTACACGGTAAATTTTTATGACAAATCGAATCGGCAGAAAAAGGACTGAAATTGCGGATAACTAACTTACCAGCCACTCCCGATGGCCCTGAGAACTTTCTTGGTGGAGTTTCTTCACGGCTATGATCTTTCCTGTCCCCGGCCTTGCAGCGACGTATGAATTCTCATCGATCCAGCCTTTAAAGACGGAGCCAAATCCGCCTCCTCCGAGGACACTGTCCGGCCGGAAGTTACGTGTAGCCGTTTTCAGGTCGGAGAAACTGAAGTTTTTCAGGTTAGAGGCCTGCAAGATGTCGCCCTCGGTCCTAGGGCTACTGTCGATCCTCATTTCGTTCCCATCGCAGCTAACGTATGGCGAATTCGAACCTGGGTCAATCGATTGAATCAAAAAATTAATTGCTGTGAATTGAAGAGAAATTGATTGCACAAGCAATGATGAACAAAAACCCTTGGACAGAAATTGGAGGATGATTACTGTTATGAATGGTGCTGTCAGATTTGATTCGGGCACTGAAGCAAATTCCCATGGCGAAGGCACAAATTAAAACCCTTGAGGAATCAATCAATCAATCTCCAGAAAAACTAGGCATAAGAATCTCTTGTCACCCTGTCAATACAAATTAAAACAAATACTACTATAAAATAAAAGTCATTACAAAGACGATCACTTCTAAATTGAGGTGTGAAAAGAAGGAAACTGAAGCTTCCAAAAGGGAGAAAAGTAAACAAGCGATTGATTCAAGATTCAAATGTTCAGTAAAATTCCAAGGAAAAATTCAACTGTTTCTACTATATGATAATAATCCCATAATGCAAGAGGCCCTGTCCACACAGAAAACACACTAAACATAGAGAGGCCTGCAGGCTAGAGAGAATAAAGCAATTACCTTGCGTGCAGAAAACTGGGGAAGGGAGAAGAATGCAAATTGTAGGCCTTAATTGGGAAGTATCATATGATATGATATGATAGAGAGAAAGAAAGGGGTGTCACGGGAGAGAAGTGTGAAGTGAGAAGAGGGTAGCACTCAGCAGGTGGAGTTAATGGCCGACTCTAGCAACTTGGGCCTGTAATAACTCATAGTACTAGTAACTAGTAATGACTCTCTACTTCTACTACTTTCACCTGTATTTCTACCCAAGAATAAAGTACTACAACGAGAGAGAGAAACAGATGTCTGTGTGTGGTGGTGGGACTTTGAATTGGGGGTTGGGAGCAGTCAGCATTGACCTGTTGGTGGCAGATTTGTTGACTCTGGAAATCGTATGCAGAATTTTTATATTTTCGGACAGACGGTGATGACGAGGATTGCGGCTAGAGTTGGATTTCCTTCAGCTACGGCTAGGCCGGGCCGATGGAGCTGTCGGCGTGTGAGCAGCTGGGTTGGTTAGGGTTCCCCAATTTGGCAATTTTACCATTTTCCAACATCGATCATCATCATCTGTACTAGTTGTTTGGAGTTTGGAAAATACCCTCCTTACTAATTTCAGAAAAGACAATTTCGTGAGGAGTAGTAAAGGACTGTGCTGTTTGTTTAAACTGGACTAGAAAAACCAACATTCAACAAAAATAAATTTAAACAAGCATCAAACATCACTGAAAAGCGAACTGGTGGCGGAGAACTTTCTATTCCTTGTAATTACGCTTTGACGACATCGGCAAACCAGAGCGGATTCATCAATCTCAGAGAATCCCCAAATCAGAAGGGAAATGGTAATTTTTCGGGTTAGGGGTTTGGCCTTCTTGATTCCAGCTTACTGAAGTTTCTGTTTGGATAGTAGTCTTTTTTTTTTTTTAGGACCGAAATAAAATTGACTTCAAAACCAAAGCATTTTTCATATTTAAATAAGACAAAAAAATATAGTATATAAAAGTAAAAAATATAAATAAATAAATGAATCTAAAATTTAAGGTATAAAAGTATAAAATAATTATATTAATATTTATATAAATATGCGAAGATTTAGATTTACCAGAGATTATTTTTTTGGTAAATAATCAGGTATCCCCAAGGCACATCGGACCCAAAACTAATCACTCGAGGATCTGTATGGTCAACAAAGGGCACATCTCCCAAAATAATATTTTGCATACACAAGGCTCGAACTCAAGACATTGCTTAAACTAGGGCCCCAATCAAACAAAGCCAACTACTATTGATAAATTTACAAGAGACTATTGAGTTGTAATTTGAGTAGTTATAGGTTTTAACTGCTTAAACAGAATATTGAATTCGAGCCCATTAAATACGAAAAATCGCTATGAAAAAGTCTACACATTAAGTTATTACTACTACTGTGTTATGACTTATGACTTGATTTAGAATATATAACGGCACAGGAAATAGGCAGAAGGGCACATGAATATATAGTAGAGCATTTGTACACACTTCTTTTTTTTTTTTTTTTCGGGGGAAAAAAGAGGGCCGGAGCTATATTATTCAAAGATTTGTTGGGAGTGGAAAACTCCAAGTCTGTCATCCCTTCGGATCTCGATTACATTCTCGGAGGGGTCTAACAAGGTATTCAACACCGAATATGGGGGAACTGCTGCGCAGAAGTTGATCTGCAGCCCGGTTGCTCTCGCGAGGGATGGTGTGGAATCTGATATTCCAGTCCCATTTGGTCATCTCAAGGATTTGTGCAATCGCACGGAGGTGAGGGCTTTGCCAACCATGGTCTGCTTCAATGATTTCCACTAATTCATTGCAATCCACTTCGACAATGAGTTTTCTGATGCCAATGTCCCAGGCGAGTTTAAGACATAAAGATTCTCCACAAGTCTCGGGTAATGGCACTTGTCTTCTGCTACCCTTGGCAATCATGCCACCTACCCAATTTCCATCAGTCCCGCAAAAGATCACCAGCTTTGCATGTATTATCAGCCACACTACCATTGCAATTGGCATTGATCCACTCTCCTTCGGGTTTTTCCCATCGAACTGATCTGCAGCGCCAGAATTTGGCTCCTTTGGATCCAGCTTCAACCTACCTTCTAAGAAT